>CM052128.1:10943262-10969437 GCA_028454245.1 Halictus quadricinctus
TACTGCTCACATGGGGTATCTGATTTCCAGTAAATTATTTAAAATTATAGCGCACAGCATGATATTCAGAGAGTTTACAGTTTTTCTCTGACATCACCTTGTTCCAGATTGTATAAGAGGACACATTGCAACTACGTTGGTTGTTGTTGAAATAAATGCTTGCAACGTACGAAATAAAATTTTATCGCGTCGGTGTCAGACCCTCGAAACAAAAGACCGTGCAACTGCAGGGTCACGGTAGAGTTAGTGTTTCCTGTTCCCGATATTAGAACGAGTTTATCGATCAACCTGGCCGGCAGACACCGGTCACCGAAAATGTTTGACCGTCAAGCCGGGGAGTGTCTAGACTCGGGGAGTCGCGGTAAAAAATTAAACCCGTTTTCGAGTCCGAGTCGAACGCAAGAGGAACCCGAGCCATTATTTTTCCCGGACGTAATACGAGAGTTTTACTCCACTTTGCCGGAACAAAGGGATCGAGGGGCATAAAGCGTCCCGACGATTGTTTTGGCCTTGATCGTGACTCAATCGCGAGGCACGAAGAAAAAGCAAAGAGAGGGGAAAGAAAGGGCGAGGAGGGCGAAGAAGATGGAAGAAGGAAAGGGGAAAGAAAATGGCGAATACCCTCCTCGGGGAGCAGCACTGAATTCAATCCTGCACGATAACGTCTCATCGATTTATTAACTCGGTTACCCTTAGAAACCCGGTTCGCTGGCCCCTCTCGCATAGTCCCGGCAATACGGATAACCGTTATCACGATGCGCGAATACAATCGATCCTTACCGTCTGGGTGTAGTCCAGCCATAGTTTCGAGTCTATCTTCTTCCTGCATGACATCGTTCTCGATGATTATTCGTTCCGAACCCGTTCGACCTTTTCCAGTCCCCTTATTCCGCTCGAGATAAGCGGAACCCACCACTCGAACGCAATTCGAGAGAGACTGGCTCATTCGTTTTTTGTTTTCCAGTGAATATTTGGTCCTCCGTTGATGAACGTCTGATATACAAAGTTTCATCCACGTGGAGATGCTGCTCGATGATTTATTTATTATGTCTGCCGAGCGGTGCACCGAATTACGTAAACAAATTTTTAGTCCTGGCAACTGGAGGTCGATCTTGTCCTTGGTTATGCTCTTCAACTGTGTAATAATCAACATATACTGGCTGAGTCTGATAACGCGACGATCTCAAATAACTCGTAAGCTGTTTGTTGTGCGAAAAAATGTTTCGAACAAAAGTTGCATGGTTTCCTGGGATACACACAGTTTTCTAATTCGTTTTCTATCACGTGGCTTTTTTATTGAGATACGAAGGTCACCTTCAGTTTTTTAAATGGAATGCCTAATATTTTTCCACGAATTCCGGTAAAACACCAAATTCTGCTAAGAAAAGTATTGAACCAATTAGGGATGAAAATTAATAAATCATTGAGATATTCTCAAATCAAGAATCTTCTACTAGTAAAACACGATAGCGTGGTTTTTACGATAGCATGGAGTTAGCTTTCGGAGGTAGCCTATGTACCCAACGCAGATGGCGATGTTATCGATATAGATTGTGTTGAAATCATTCGTTTGCAACAAGAATCAATGAGTTGCAAGATTTCACGAAAATGGAAATTCTTCTGGGAAGTTTGCGAAGAGAGTTTTGAAATGTTTAATTGTTATTATATCGCGTCATCGATGTGCGTCGGAATGGGCAAACACACTTGCGTCAGAGAAGTGTTACCATTGTTGAAACAATTTCCGGGATAATGGTGCAGCGACTCTTCGCAGTTGTTACTCGACGAGCTCGTAATTGGTGTTGTACGATGTTAATTGGGCGGAATTAATTGGCCTCAACAACGTCGAACCTGTTTCGTTCGATGGGAGACCACTTGTTGTGGTGTTGCGCGAACTGGCAGTCTCCGAAAATAATGGAACTGTTACTTTCTTATTAAAATCTTCAACACTTTACGAAAAAAGGAATTCGGAGGCAAAAGTAAAAGCATTTTCCCAGCCATTAATAAATCCTTCCTGTGCGTTTGTTCTGCGTATTTCTACCTGTACCATTGTCATATATCACACTGTATACTTCCGAGTATAAATTTACGATTGTCGGGATTATTGTTGTAATAAAAATTACAATTGCCTCGAAGTTTTTCTGCTATAAACTTCTGCTAATAAGACTCGCTAATTAAGCTGTTTAATGCCCATTAATTCTAGCTTTCCATTTCTTAAAAACAGGTAAGTAATTATTTCACAAATTAATTAACGCGTATCACTTTTAAAACGTTTTCATAGTAGTGGCTCTTCTCACTGTTTTATGGATATTCCTCGTTTATCGCGTCTTTATATTATAGACGCATCAGTTATTTAACTTCCAGTTCACACAATTTTCCCCCTTTCGTAAAATCAAGCGACTTTCTATTTCTCTTGATTACACATAGCGAGTATACTTCTTGATCAGAGTCAAAAAAAAAAAAACGGTCACTACACTTTTTCATTCCCGTTATAATCCTAATGAACTAATTGCATCGTCGTTGCAATACATAACGGATCATTAAGGATAAGTAGAACGCGTTCCGTGTTTTTCAGTTAGGAAATTACGGAATTTGTTACACGATTAATCTATTTGTCAATCCACGGGAACACTATCGCTGGCGAATGGCGTTTCGCGCACAAACACGAACAAAGTCCATGTTCCGCAGGAACAAGCGCGGCACTAACTGTGTCTTGTCGAGCCTGTTCGTTATCAGCTACCCGCGGGACAAATGATAACAGCGACGATAATGACGCCGATCTTCCGATACGCCCGGCGGTATCACGACCGGGAAACTCCGTGAACAGATGTAAGTAGCGGCGAAGGATTTGGAGGCACGGCCAATGCCCGCGATCGCGATATAAACAGCGTTCAAATAATTCTTGCCGCGCCGACCGTAAACTCCCTTAGTATGGAAAGAACGTTCCAACTAATACGTATGCACTGTTACAATAATTCTTGCTGCTTGTCGACCATAAGTTGTTCAATTATCTGCGCTGAGAATCTGTTGGGTGTTGTGTATAGGGTGTCATGGAACTACGGGAACGAATTCCGTTAATTAACATAACAGCCCCGGGCCCCGTTCAGTCAAAGGGGGTCAAAAAAAAATAAAAACTTAAGAAAAAATGAATTACAGTGTTTACTCTATGTATGTCTCAAATGCCTAGCCGATAAAAGTCCCAGAATTACCCCCACTGCGGTAGGGTATACCCCGTGAGGGGCCAAGAAGCTCGAGAGACCTCTAGAGCTTTGCTGTTCTTTCCTACGTTCGGCGTGGATCAAAGAATAGTATTTCCTGACCGATATATGCCCCTGTTAGACTCATACTTTGGACAAATACCGAGTAGACATTATATATAAAAATTTTTGAAATTGGAGTTAATTTGCAAACAGCTTTAGCCCAGGGCCCCAAAATTAACGGACCGCCGCTGTAACGTAGTCGTTCTTGGAAAAATTAAATCATAATCGTATCGATGTCTATTCGAATCAATGCAATACTATAGTACCTATATTGCCGTAGTTGCAGTGTAACAGCATCGAAAACAATAGCGAGTAAACAATGATGAAACTTGTTTATTTTTAGTTGTGTTCTTATGGAACTTTTACTCGTTTATTCCGGACATTTTTCTCATTGAAATGACACCAAACACGACATTGTTATTGACTCTTTTAATTCGCGATACAATAGAACCTCGATTATCCGAACTATTGACTACAGTGTTAGATGAAATTTCTGTTAATTTATACAAGTTACCCAGGCTAGGTTTGACTTGTTTGTACGGGGTGTTCCAAAAATGTTGTTTCAGTTCATTTGAAATAACTTTTTCCTCTACGAGTATGTTCTCCGCAGCTTTGTTAAGGATTTATTAACGAAAAACGCGGACCAATCGAAGCGCGGCTGTAGCACTGGCCAACCCGGAATCCGTCTGCTGTAGCTGCGCTCTGATTGGTCTGCGGTTTTCGTTTTTAACTCCTTAACAAAGCTACGGAGAACGTTTTCGTAAAGGAGAAAGTTATTTCGAAGGACCTTAGGAATCCCCCTTTTCAACGAAATACATTTTTGCGGTTCTACTAAATCGTAAATTGAACGAGCGAATATGCTACGAATTGCGTCGTGTTCGGTCTCATTTTATTCAGTGAAACGTCACAAATATTTCGGCAATGGTTTCGTAAAGAAACAATGAAAAACGAAAAAGTGTTTTCAGGCATCAACATAACTAATTCGAACTTTTACTTGAAACTTTAGAGATACAATCTTTGCGAGCGTAACTAGCGATTAAACGGAAAAATGTCGATTTTTCGAAGTTTCAGCAGGAACGAAGGAAATCTTTATGTGCCTATAAAAGTCTTCAAACGTCCGTAAAACGAGCAATTTAAAATAGTCGAATACTATTCGATTTTATTTCCAATGCACCGAAGCCGTTAACGAAGAAAATAGAGTTTAATATCGGCGTCTGCAAAAGTGTGGACTCGCACGAACTTTCTCAGTCTACGTATATTTACGCGTTTATAGCGTCACCTGGCGCGGAGGGAGCACCGATTTTCTTTTTTACAAATTGGTATGCGAACTTGCGAATTTACATAAACATCCGCGGCGTAGCTATAATCGTTCCAGAGGTAGCACAACACCCTTTATGAGCTTGGTTCCGTTTGAACGCCGTTCTTAACCATTGAATTGCACCTTCTACCAGAGCATTGCGATTTTTAATCTGCGGAGAACGATCTGAGGAATTATTTCTTAATCCCCGTGAAGAAGCGAAATGTGTACGAGCTTCTTGGTAAAGAGATGTTGCGCCGTTTTTCTTCTTTCGACAACCAGAAAAATTCGGAGGCGTTGTTTAACGGATAAAACACCGTTTAGTTCTCGCTAAACCGTGCAAACCAGGGTTAATCACGGTTTTCCGGCTTTAGGTGAAAGTCATTACTCCGTCACACATTACGTCACCGTGCATCGAATTATAGCCTCGCGCAGACTGGCTGTTATCGTTTATGTTCACACTCTTATCACGGTAACATACACGCATGTGTGTCATCAGCATTCCTGGGACTTATACGACTGGTAGTTAAAAAGATTACAATGAACTTTTCGTGCGCTTGTCGTGTGAATCGAAGATACAAGTAATTTATGCATTTCACCTTGAACCAAAAACTACGCTTTGTGTCGTTACTTCTCCCGTGTAGAAATTATATTAACTTAGATTTCAAAGATTATATGTTTGTGACCAATACGGACAAGAGAAAACATCATAATAAACTAATGATGCATGTCTTTTTTAAATGCTTTTGACCTTGAACCAAAAACTACTCTTTCTGTCGTTATTGCTCCCGTGTAAAAATTATATTAACTTAGATTTCAAAAATCAAGATTTTGACGATGATTCAAATTTTTGTTTTACTTTTGATTCAATTTTTTCAGTACATTAAATATATTTTTCTTTTCACAGTGCAACGTGTTGGTTAAGTAACGTTTTTTTTTAGATTTTGACCACGGATCCTGTGGTTTATTCTTCCACCATTGCGAATCACTATGATTAATAATTCCAAGTGACTTATAATGACCGGAAGATGCGTGGTTTAACATCCTGGAATAAATTAAAGTATTAAAAGGAATTTACAACCAAGAGATATTTATTTAATTGAAAATAAAACATGTTCTGTTAATCAGTGGGGAAATATAATGGAATACTAATTATACATATAATTAAATAATAAAACAACTCCATTCAAATTTTTAACAGGAGTTTATGTCTCTTTTGGATTGTTTTTCCATTTCAAACACTTGAAATTAAACGCTGTATCTAATAGATGAACTTTATAATAAAAACAGCTTACACTTTGCCATTTGTGTATCGTATACATACGCAAACTAGATTAAAGTTCACTTTATTTAGGTCTATTGCATACTAGAGCTATTGTTGTGCGTATAAAAAATTAGGCAGAGTGACAGATTACATAATCGACTTCAGGGGCAGAATTGATTTCGGTTATTGTTAACAAATGTTCCAGTAATACTGTTAATCAGGAGATTGTAACCAGAGGGTACAGGAATAACAGGATAATAAGGTATTCGATTAACAGGGGCTCGGACAATGAAGGCGCACCACTGTGACCAATCGGGAATAGTTCCACGGCGAGGTGTATATACTGAATTACCGTCATTATAAATGATTCGCGCAGCCACGTGGAAACAATTCGAGCGTATGGTATCACGTGCGCACGCACACTTGGGATTACTTAAGTTAAGCGATGCGGGCGCTCGTGTTTGCATGGGCGCACGCATATACAGGTAAACAAGAGGCAGGTGTACGACAAAGGGATACCTTCCGTGCGGGTCTTTACGTGTTCCACGACCGTTCAAGAGATATACCTTTTGACGAGGAGGAGAGTATGTACGTCAATTTTTCGCAATCGGACACGGCGAAAGAGTTCGTGACACCATTTCTTATCCGGTTTCGTACCTCTTTCCTTCGCGTACGTGAAAATTCGTACTGTCAGGTGATACTATTAAACGATCGCGTGAAACCTTCATTTACGAGGATCAGTCAAATAATAACCGGACTTTGTATTGTACAATAGTTGTTCTTACACTTAGGACCGGGGAAAATTTGAAATAGTGTTTACTCGATATATGTCCAAAATACAGGTCTAGCCTGGGACATACAGTGACTCCCAAAAATATTCAGACACTAGCTATAACTAACTTTACGACTTGATAATTCCTTTGTTAATAAAGCAATCGTCCCGGGAATTGTTTTTAGCAATAAAAGATCTATTAATGTTGATAAACATAAATAATTTATTTGATAAATATACATAAATTCCATAATAAAAATTAGTAAAAGAAATAATGTACCATTTTTGGCTCACAAAAATATTCGGACAATATTAATTTTTCAATTTAGATAATGTAATTTAGCATTACAAAATTTGTTTAATATTTCGTGGTATAACCATTTTGTTTAAGAACATGTCTTAACCTGTTTGGCATATTGTTTGTAATTTTTTTTAAATATTCAACAGTTATATTCGATCACTCAGTTGCAAGTCTTTGTTTTAATTCAGCTATCGATGTAATTGGGGTTTTGCGAATTTTTCTATCCAATTCATTCCATAAATTCTCGATAGGATTAAGGTCCGGTGACTGGGGCGGCGAATGAAGAATTTTGGGGCAGCGGTATAATACAAATTCTTGCACAATACGTGACTTGTGCTTGGGGTCGTTGTCTTGGTAAAACTTAAAAGTATTATTAAGCCCCATTTTTTCAGCACTTTGAATTAAATTATTTTTGTGTATATTTAAATAATGATTTTTGTCCATGATACCGTCAATAAACACTAGGTTACCGACTCCATATGACGAAATGCAACCCCAGACCATTACGCTGCCTCCGCCGTGTTTCACTGTACCTCTTGTATTTTCCAAATTAAACTCTTTATTCGCTTTCCGCCACACCATAATTCTTCCGTCGGAATTGTACAGATTGAATTTGCTTTCATCAGCAAATATGACATCCTTCCATCATGTCTCATCTTTAGAAATTAGCTCTCTTGCAAAGGTTTTTCGTTTATTCCTATTCCTTTCGTTGATAAATGGTTTCTTTCCAGCTACTCTTCCATTGTAACCAACTTGCCTCAGCACTCTCCGAACTGTTTCGGCTGAAACATTTTTGGAGTTTTCTCCTAATAGCTCACTAACTAGTTTTGCAGCACTTAAGCACGGATTTTTTTTCACTTTCGGAATAATTTTGCTTTTCTCCCTCGTACATAAGAGACTTGGTATTCCAGTTTGCGAAATAGAATCAATGCGATTCTCAATATAAAATCGTCGACAGATATCTGCAATAGTACTCTTACTTATACGAAGCATTGCACTAATTTCGCTAATACGCATTTTTTGTAAAAGAAATGTATTACATATCGCGATATACACGAATATTGAATTTTTCTAGTAAATTTCGCATTGTGACTGTGGCGGACAAATGGCAAAATTTTGGACAAAAATCCAAATTTGTTCACGAATGTATATGTATTGTTAATTATTCATAGAAAATGAAATTTAACAATACAACTAATAAATTTAAAGAGAAATTAACAAATTTTTCACAATAGATCCTAAAGGAAAGGTATGGGCACTTCTTAAAAAGTTTATAAAATTAAGTGTAGCAGTTAGTTGCAAACAAAACAATAAAATTCTTAAACTATAACAAGTAATATATCCGACTATATGAGAATCTTAGGATATATTTTGCTGTTTTTGTTATATGTTAATTTGAAGTTTTATATGCAAGTAATAAATAAAACCATCGTCGAAAATTTATATAAAAAATAAATCTACTTTATTGAATGTAAAAAGAATGCATATACATTGGTGAGCATTTTCCATTATACAGAATTATTATTATTATTACTCATCTATAATACAATTAATGTAATATTATTCGATTTTTGACACTCTAGAGAGTGTGGCACATGGCAAAAATTTTTTACAAAAATCTAAATTTCGTTGTTAATGTACACGTAATGGTAATTATTCACGAAAAATGAAATTTAACAATAAAATTAATAAATTAAGGAAAAAATTAACAGTATTTATGCATAAAAATAATTGTTATATATTTCCTCCTAATATGCAATTTTACCAAAGGAATTTATCGTATATCGTGATTTACACGTGTAGTGAGATATGTCAGGTTTGCCCGCACTGTGCGCAGTGGGGATAGTTCTGAGACATTTATCGGCTAGACATTTGGAACATATATAGAGTAAACACTGTACTTCTATCTTATATTTCAACGAAATACTCATTTCGCAATAGTTTTTACATGAGTTAGCATCGAAATATATGTACATAGTTGAAATAACTATTCCTTTATGTAGTTACTGTTTCAAACATAAAATTTATTTGCTAAATCGTGTATCATTCGAAATAATAAATATATTCATTTTCTATTTCAAAAATGTATTTTTCCCCAGCCCTGCTTACACGCGATCTGTATCATGCGCGCAATTCTACTTAGCCGTTCGCTCGATAACTGTTATACAACGATGAATGAATGAACAGTATCGACTTCCATTGCATAACGTATTATTAGCATATGTTTACCTACTGAAGGTGCAAAATGCATTGTAATCTTGCGTAGATCGCGACAGCAATTTAAGGAAGAAAAAAAGAGTTTTTTTTTTGTTATCGAAAAAGAGATATTAATGTTTTTTCAGTCAAATCAGTTAATATCTGTTTTTTAATATTCATTATAAAAAATAAGTGTAACTGATACAGGCACAGTAATTGGTACCCCCACAGTAATTGTAAACAACGATGCTGGAATTGAAATATTAGAAAAATTGTGTAGACTGCGGAGAAGTGTGTTGGTATTTTGACCAAATTCCACTGTAATAGAAAATTAGCGAAAAAGTCCGGTTTACATATTTGACTGACCCCTGTAGTGCCCCTGTTACTGCACCTAGGTCAATTTATGCTTGTGCCATTTTATTCTGAAATTTCGAATGTCTTTAGATTTGTTTGCGCAAGAATACATCCGATGGAGTTACATTTAGAAAAATTAAAAGCATCTGGGTTGTGTAAAAGCATAGTTATTATTATTTTTTTTTAATAAATGTGGTATATCTAATATTAATTTAGGAAAAGTTTTCGTCTTTTTCAATTGTTCATGTGTAACGACTTATAATTAGACTGCGAATTTTGATGATAAAATGAGTGAATCGAATACAAAACACTAAAAATATTTAAAGAATTTAAAGCTATCGTTACCCATTAAAATTATTAACAAAAGAAATAAATGTGTGTATAGAACCTGAATCTCATAATTTTTATTTTCCATAAAAATCCACAGTCTAATTATTAATTAAGCGTCTATTCATAAATTATGAACATGTGTTTTGTGTTCTTACAGCTACGAACTACCAATACAGTTCCCGTTTATTAAGATATTAGATTTGTGATATTAAAATAGACGCTGAGCATATCGTGAAATTACAGTAGGAAAATGCGTCGAGGAGAATACGGGTCACCCCGCAATCTTCTTTTGCATAATAATCTATAATTTTTGTAATAGTGTAGGACAGTATGTCTCGAGAGTTCGACAGCCTATATTTCAAGGCCGTTCCCCATCGACAAAAGTATCGCGCAGATCAAATTGAATTTTCTTTTAATTGAAGCTTTAATTTCATCAAAGCCGCGAAGACTGCAGGCCATTATTAAAGCTAATGGCGTGCCCACAAGGTAATTAACGTCATACTTTCGCTAAATTGATTGCTATAACTCAATGAAACTACGGAAAGCGTGTGCACGTACTGTGACATCGATTTTTCTACGTGTTTATGTTTGCTTGTTAATCGGTTTAACGTTACTTTGTCATGCATCTATAAACCGAATCGATACGCGACACGATTACCAATTTTATCGAGTTCGTTAGCAATATTTGTAGGTTGCACAGTCGCCAAGTATGTTAACTGCGAGAAGTATGTTAACTACTCTCCGAACTGTGTTATTGTCGAAGTTTCCATTCACCGTTCTATGCAATAATTCTCCAAGATTTTACTAGTTCATGGTATTGGTTTGCATCAATAAAACTATACTGTGGGTTTTTATGCAAGGTCAAAATGATCAGCATCAAACTGCAAGACACAGAAGATTTATAAACACTTTCTTTTCTTAATAACCGCAATGGATTCACTATAATACAACAGTAATTTCAGACTCAAGTATTGTTTTTGAAATAACTATTTTTAAATTCTTGAAACAGTTTCAACGTCGATCTACTCAGTTTTATTATAAAATAATAAATATTACCGACAACCAATACATTCTTCTACGATTTTCACGCAAAATTAAAATTGTCCGCATTAATTACAAGACACAGGAGCTACACAGACGTTTATTTATTTTTTCAATAATTTTATCGAGCTGAAAGTAACAGCAAGATTTCTAGATTTCTAAAAATGTTCTCACAGTTTTGTATTTCATCTAGACATTTTTGAAAACGTGTTGAAAAGTTAAATTGGTATAAAATTGTAATTAATTCTTCTTATGAATCAATCATTTTAAGGGTTTCATATAAGATGTACCCCAAAATACAAGACTTTGTTTTCAAATTTTGAACTATAGTCTGAGAACTGTAAAATTACTATTAAAATAAAAATTAATATTACAATATGTAAAGCGCATTTATACCGGTGATTCGAAAATATAGGAGCGCAAGATGTTAATTTTCGAAAAAAAAAACGAGGACTTCAACGAAAAAATTTCATTACATATTTTCGATTCGATTGTACATGTAGAATCACCCTATATTTTGTTGCATAATCTATAGATTTGCATATTATCCGATAGCCCGCATATTATAAATGCATATGTTTTCTACGGTCCAGTGGCCGGACACATATTTCTGCGATAACCTGTCGTCACAGAAACATTTCCCTTTTTTTTCGACGGGCTTCCCGTTAGATTAGGGGCTGACGTATTTCCAGTTAGGGACAAACATGCTCGTGGACACCGTCAGAATTTATTCGACTCGACGTGTATCGTGTTGGAACTACTGGTCGGTAGTTTCGGGGGACCCTTCGGAGTCGCTTCTTAAAACAATGCCGCGCGACACGCTGTGTGACATACGGCTAACGACAGGAAAGGAATAAAATAGAGAATCGATACAGTGGCCAGATAACAATTTGCGTCATAGCCGAGTGTCGCATTGTCCGATCGGTTTGCACGATACATATTCGGAATTTACGGAGGCCCGCTGCATACTGCAAACTCTGCGTACTATAGAGCTCGCGGATCCGTAATGGAGCTAGCAGCGTACCCCTTATCGAGCGCAGACTACAATAGGACCTAAACGTTATTTCTTATTGCGCTCGATGCTCTTTTCGATACTCCATTATGGTGATCGAGTGGGTAGCTAAGTATACAGCGAGCGTGTAACTCTTTCCGTGGCATACTTTTTGCAAATTAATGTCGTGTCTCTTCTTTGAAGAATGAGCCTTGTGGGTTCATTAATTTGAGTGAACAGCGCTGGACTCGACTGTGGATGCGTCTCTAATAATAATAATTAAAAAAAAATGAGTAGATCAAGTGTAAAAATATAAAAATACAGTGTTTACTCGATATATGTCCAAAACACGGTTCTAGCCAGCGACATATATACCTCACGGTAGTGGGGATGGTTCCGAGACTTTCATCGGCTAGGCATTTGGGACGTATATAGAGTAAACACTGTATTGAGATTTAATTTTTGTTTTGAAAGAGCAGTGGCTGAATCTGAAAATATTGTTGTATTATTTTGAACTCATTAAGATCATTAAGAACAGAAAATAGTGTTTTGCAATTTTAACGCCGAGAATTTTTATTTTACATAATAATCCGCAGTCTAGTGACGACACGTGACTGAATGCCAGATAAATTGGAGTGTCGTCTGTTGTTAACAATTGTATCTTTCAGCAAATGTCGATCTCAAAAATATGGACGATACTTTGATCCCGCCAATATTTGCTATTGGCTATCTTATCGTTCCTTTCCTGTCGGTTTTTGTCGATGGCTTTACTTAGAACTGATATTCGATTTTATCTACTCCGAGGGTATTACACTTCGTTTTATTGTTACTACATTATAGATTCTGAATTACGATAGAATTCCAAACGGCAATTTTGATTGACCCTCGGACGGCGAACCATTCTCATAATTTTATAATTGACGATGTTTGAGGCTTCTTTGTTTATCAATTATTTGAACAGGAGGTTTACGGAGGAGTAAAAGCGACCATTTTAGATTACTTTATCAAAATAACAAGAGTACATCTATCCAAATCCTAAGCCATTCTTTTTGTAATGAAATAAATTTATTGAGTAATTAGAATCTTAAGAATTGTATATTAAACTAGAAACTAAATAGTTAAATGATGATTTGGATACTCTGGGTCAAAATAGACCCAGGCCCCGCTGTCGGAGGGTTAATACTGTAGTCTGAGAACTGTAAAATCTACACACTCTCGATAAGTCTTAAATTGTTAAGGCTTCATATCAATTTCTAGCCATCATGTATCATAATTAGAAACATTAATAACCCTTTGAAATATGAAATAAATGAAAGTATTATGTAGAAGCGAACCTAAATATTCATAACATCTTAATAATATCATTTTAATTGCCGTGATTTTGGCATCAGATATAACGGATAAAAAAGTTCTGCCATTGTTCCAAGATTTGACAAAACGACTTTGAACTATATTGTAACAATGTGAACAGTAACAATACAAAACTTTGAAGAGTCCGTTTACCACATACAAAAGTTAGATGAAAGATAATATTTTTGCAGTGAGATATTAAACGAAACAAATCCAAATGTAGCAATTCCGGAAGGCAAAATCTAGAAGACATATAATAGATGAAAGTACAACATTTTTGTGTTATCGCTGAAACAAACATTCGTATAATAGCTTTGGCTTTAGATAACTAAACGATGATCGAGACCAATAATGTGTTCCGACTAATGAAACTTCGCATTGTTCCAGAACATTTTACGATAGAAACACAGCCGGGTACGAACGACTGGAAATGATCGAAGCAGCTTCCTATACGCGAGGATAGGTATCATCGGGACGATCTCTTTATCGCGTGGCCGCGTCGTTACAGATTCCAACGTTCGCGAAACAAGCTTCTTGCGTTATCACCCGTGGATATGGCTAACCGTTAAATGTCGGACTGTTAGCTGGCTCCATTAGCGTCTTCCGCCAATAACACCGTGAAAAATTCACGGATCCGCGGGCCGGACATTTCCCGAGAAAATCGCTTATCTTAAGATCTCTGCACGAAACGAGCGCAACACGTGAAATATTTCCCGGCGCGGCCTGTCGTCGCGCGTTTCAGAGCGTTTCAAAGGAAAACGGGGATCCGACGAAGAAAACGACCGCGACCGGGGCCCGTTCGAGAAGTCAGTTTCACGGGATTGTCAACTTTTTCTCTCATTCCCCGACGAGTTTTGCAAGCAGGCTCTCCGGGCCGAACAACTTTTCCTGCTCTCGGATCTCGGCCCGTGGTAATTAATAATGATCTCCGTTTGTTACGCTTTCTTGGCTTCGGTACCCCTCGGTACACCTCGGCACAGTCGCTCGTGTGCGTATTCAAGAATTCCGACAAAGATAAGACACGGTACGCACGGAATCGGGACATAAGTTTCACATTCCCCCCTACGTACTATGCTTCGATGATCCTTGCCGGTTGCAGCGGAACCGTTCGCGGAACTCGCGGCAAGATTCACCTGGTTGCTACCGGCGCGCCGGCAGCACAATTAATTCTTTGCTGACCGCTGTTTGCCGGCATATGGTCAACGATAAAATTCTCTTGGCACCGTTTACGCTGGCTATTTAATGTTTCTCGTCGTTCGCGGCAGGAAATTTTCGAGAGTTTCGCGCGAAATGCTAGTTTTAATATCGCTTTATCGCCATTAGCGACGAAATTACCGACTGCCGTCGATTATGTAGTTAATTCGTACGGCTTTTAGTTGGGTGACTTCTAATGTAAATGGCAAGAATCATTTTTAACTACTAAAGTATAGTCAAGACGGTCGTTTATTGACTCCTGCGAGTTCTATGCCGGTATTTCATTACAGTTTCCTTTCGATATAAGGCGATAGTCCGGGACCGGCTTTCGTCGTATTTCGGATGAAGAAGAAGGAGACGGGATAGCGATTCCCTTAAATCGAAATAAAAATTGTCGTCTTATATCGGGATAAGATTATACATATTGACGATCGATCGAGCCTTAAATTTCAAAAAACAAACAGTGAAGCACGCAATAATATTGTCCTATGTACTTTGAAAAATATTCTTTAGAGTCTTTTGTGGACCTAAGATCATGAATGAAAAATAATATACTTGAGTAGTATGAATACTATTGCACCCATGAAGGCTGCGAGGATGAAGTGGTTCTTCCTATCAGGACACCGAACGACCGAAACAGTAAAAATGATTCGAACACTCTGTAGACATATCCTCGCCAGGTGATCTATTACCGAGGAACAAGCAGTTAGAAATGCTGGAAACATGTTTCCAGATGGCTCCTCCTTATTTTAAGAGACGCGTCACCCGACAGAGTGACAGCATCTATCATTACAAATGTGATCTTATCGAGACGCGTCGTGTCGTCTAGCACACAATGTCGTGCCCGGTCCGATCTGGGTTAAACATACATTCCCAATGCCGTGTGTACCGCTACTTGACACTATCGTTTGATCACGAAATCGGAGGATTAACTGTGAATTTTCCGGGCAACGGATTGACAAATGTTCTCGGCGTCGTTTACGAGAAGAAAGCAGTTTGCGCGACACGTACAGCTTGTTTTGACCGACTGTGTCAGCCGTAGCTTGCCACACAGGTCGCCGATTCTTGCTTTTATCGAACCATTCTGAAAAACTACCGAGGCGAGCTCAATAAATCTTTGGTTTCCTGGAAATATCTAGTACGCCATTGCTATTTCTCCTGAAATCATTTCCTTATATATTATATTGTATGTATATTTCCTTATATGTCCTTTACATTCTTCCTGTTTGTGTTATACAATGTATTTCCTTTTAATCTGTATTAAAAATCTGTTACCATAAGATTCTTCGTGCAGTTATTTCTGACGGGTGTGTGAGGGTTAAACAACATTTTTCTTATACTAAATATAATTTTAGAACCTTTATTTGATCCTAAACATAATTTTTAAATCTTTACCAGATCCTAAATATAATTTTAAAGCCTTTATTAAATCCTAAATATAATTTTATTAGATCCCGAAATAGATATATTTTATTATAATTTAGTAGGTCTATACTTATATTATACTTATATTATTAGTTCCAAGTATAACTTATTGATTTTATGGATTATAGAAATTGATTGGAGGTATACAGAGAACACTGATAGTTGTGATTATGTTTTAGTCAGTATTCTTCCTTCTAGACACATCTAAAAAATTGCAATACTTATGGAATGGCCTGATATAATCACAACAAAACAATATTTGCAATGATTTATACAAAGTGACCCAAAAATATTCTACTTCCATGAAAGGGATGATTCCTGAAGTTATTTGGAATAACTTTTTCCTTTGCGAAAATATTCTCCGCGGTTTTGTTGAGGAGTTATTAACGAAAATCACGGACCAATCAGAGAACGGCTACTACGGGCGGATTCCAGCTCAGCCAATCCCAACGTCCGCTCAGCGGGACCTGTCGCCTAATTCGTCCGCTGTAGCCGCGCCCTGATTGGTCTGGGTCAAAGCCGCGGAGAACATTTTCGTATAGGAAAAAGTTACTTCAAATGATCCGAGGAATCATCCCTTTCAAGGAAGTACAATACTTTTGGGACACCCAGTATACTCGACTTCTGATTGCTGAGATAGTAGGTGTTCGATGTAACCTAATTTCTTTCTTCAAATAGCAACGTCCTGACACTTTCTTTCAACTAGAAAATTTAAGCTGAGATTGCAGCAACAACGAATGAGTAACTCTATGAAAATCTTTTTCAGAAAAGTTTACAATAAAGATATGTGGACAACATGTTAAAACATTTACTGCTACATAAGAGAAGTAGTCTAATGTGACTATGGTGTTACCAGTGATAGTGCCATTTGTTCTTGCAAAACGAAGAAATTTCAAGAACTTTTGAGTTTGTACAAGCATCCCCAATTAAAGAACACGTGGCCTCCCACGCAATATTGTCTACATTTTTTATTTAAGATTAGTTGAACGATAACAGTAAAATCCGCTCGAGTGATCGATGAAACAGAAACTAAACCAAAATGTTGCGACTTTTTGCCATGCCAAGGCGCGACTCAGTGGCACGGAAAGGAATGAAAATCAGAGCAAACGTGGAATGGATTGCGCGCGAGGACTATTAATTTGTCGTCGACCCAAATTGCGTGGCGGACGCGCAACAACCGAGTATCAGAGATCTTTCACGCGTGCATATAAATTATACTAATATCTTCAAAGTACACGAGATGTCCGTATATGAAAAATTTATCCGTATTACCGCGAGATATATTTAAAGAGAAAACATTGTGTTTACTCATTTTTTAATGAAACCTTTACCATCGTATTCGTGTCATTCTTCTGATTAAAACTAGACCGAACACGATACACTTTGAATTATATTTACTTTTTTAATCCACGATGCAATGAAACCTCAACTATCCGAACCGATGATGTATAGTAAACAGTTAAATCTAATGACTGTAGCGAGCCATATACAACGCGATTCACGGTACGCATCGGAAAAAATTTAATCTAGCACAATAGCTGTGTTCTATTATTCGAACCTGCATGGTCCACTGAACTAGTTCGGATAACAGAGGTTCTACTGTATCGTGGATTAAACCAAGTAAATATCATCGAAATTGTGTTGTGTTTGGTATCATTTTAATCAGGAAAATGTGACGAATGTGTTGTCCAATGTTTCATAGAGAAACCATTCGAAACCAAAATTTTTTAAAATTTAGAAATTTAAAAAAAATTTTTTTACATTTCTTACTTATAATGTTTTCTTTACCGATTTTGCATTTTGATGCTAGAAACGATGTTTGTACGCGATATAAGTGACATATCGAGACGTACCAATTTGTCGTCGATCCAATAGCAACCAACCAATCAGATTCTTTCGGGTGCGTACAAATTAATGGGAAAGTCTTCGCCACGCCTTCTCATCGACATTATAGAACACGGTAGATCGGTTTCGACGACTATGGAAATGCGACGACATGGAAATCGGCGACAAACAGAGCGGAATGCGAGTAATGAAGCATGCGAAGCGCTATAAAAATGTGTATAGGAGGGGCCCGGTTTTCGCGATTCGGACGAATATGGAGCGAAAGTTTTTGCATTTGCTACGAAAACGATTTACTGTGCAGATTGAACGTGATCGTGAACTCTTCGTCAGGTTTATAGCGCGGTTGCGAGCTGTTTCGTTCGGCGGAGCGAGCCCGATTGGAGATGAATCTGTCGCAGAATGTTTTTACTATATAGCTAAATTATAGACTCGTTCGAAGAAAATTGATGCGGTAATTTATTTAAAATATACGGTGCGCAAGATAAATTGATGATTCCACATGACAAAATAAAATGTAAAACGACATTTATTAAGGGGAGACTTTCGCAGCAAGAGAATCACGAAACTGTCGTTCTTAGTGCATGCCGTTCGGGACTGGTAACGTAATTATAGAGAGCACCACTTAGAGAGCATCACTTTTTGACGATTTAGGACATTTGTAGATGATTTGCTTTTGTCCCATAAATTTATTATAGCCGTAAGCTGTGTCATTAGCAGATCGAGGATTTCGTCGATTTATCGTAATCAAATATAAAAAGGAATTAAGGGGAGACTTTCATTGCATGAAAATTAAGAAACTTGCTTTTAGGTGCACGGCTCTAATAATGCGATTATAGAGAGTAATGGGGACTTTCGAACGATTTGGGACATTCACAGACGATTTGCTTCTGTCTCACTTAAGTTAATTGTACGTTCAATAGCGCTAGAAGAAAGTAGGCAATTATGGAATACCATTTTGTTCTTTAAATGTCGTTTTTGCATATCAATCGCAACATAAAAGATTGTTACGAGCATTCTGTTAAAGATACTTGCGCTCAATTTAAAAGTAGTCTTATTGAATATTACAAATAACTTTGAAAATTATATTGTTTTTAACATCATTTTCATACGAAATAAACAAAAATAATTTTATAGCTTTTTATCGATTAAGGAAATATAAAAGAAAAATTTAAAACAATAAATAAACATAGTTGTTTACAATAATTATATATGAATGGGAAAACACTGCAAACAGTTGTTTATAATATTCATCAGGTTCTTAGAAATTCCACTATTTTATGTTCGACCACTTTCCCTTACTATATGGAAAATTACGTTGATTTATCGTAATGAAATCTGAAAGAAGATTTACAGATGGAAGATTTTATTTGTAATAATAAAACTTGAGACAGTGTCCTATCGTAGATACGATGTGTTGCTCGGAACTGACAACTCGATTACGGAGAGCAGCACTACTACTACTTTTCAACGATTGAGCACGTTCGCAGACGATTTGCTTCTGGTGTGTTTACATATTAATCATAGTGTATTCTGTATACCACTACTATGTTAAGAATTTCATTTATTTGTCGTAATAGAATGTAAGATTAAATTTACCGACGAGAGATTTTCTTTGCAAGAAACCAGAGAAAGTCTCGTCACATACACGCTGGTCAAAGTTGATAACGCGAACATAGAGAGTAATGGCCAGCTTTGAACATCCAGGAGATTTCCATTCAAATTGCTTCTGTGTCATTTAAATTAGTTATAAAATGTTTCGATTGAAAATTTTAAACATTTAGAATTTGTGGTTGTATCTGTGCATTGTATCTGTGTATTGTAATATGTGCAAAAAGCGTTTAAGAGAAACCTAGTAAAAGGAAATAAATACAGAGAATTCTCGATATATGTCAGCAACACTTGATATCGTTTAATAACGTAGAAACGGACAGCGAAGCTGTCACGAGCTGCCTTAGTCGTTGAGGAGTGTAAACATAATAAGGGTCGAGTATATCAGTGTGAGACCACTACTAATCCAATAACAAAACTTCTCTATTTTTCGTTATTTTTTATGAGACTTTCACCAATATATTCGTGGCATTTTTCTGATGAAAATGATACCAAATATGATATAATTCGGCTGATATTTACTTGTGTAACGAACGATGAAAGTTATTTCCCATTATAATTGTATTCACCGAAAATTAGTGTAAACATGATCCGAACGATATCGTGTTCAGCATCATTTTCATTAGAGAAATGCCATAAATATATTGGTGAAATTCCAATAAAAAAATAATGAACAATAAAGAAGTTTTCAGTCGAGCTTCTGGCCCCTTACGGGGTATACTCCGCGGTAGTGGGGATAATTCCGCGACATTTATCAGCCATGCCACAGCGACATATATAGAGAATTCGCTGTATTTGATTTTTTACAATGAAATTTTGAATTGAAAAATGAATTCAATATATCGAATGGGATTTGTAAGAATTATAATAGAATTATAATGTAAACATTTTAAAAGCAACATACGATCTTAATAAGGATTTTTCAGAAATTATTTTACTATGTATACGGTGAAGTTGTTAGAAAATTTATTTAAAAAATTGTGTTTTGGGAAAACTCTTCCTCTTTATAGCATAGTCTTAATTACATGAAGATTAATATTTTCAAATGACGTACAATTGAAAATGAAATGGTGGTTGCAAGTGATAACCAACTTTAAATATCTCACTAACTGCATACGTTTCAAATGATGATGGAACGACTACCTCGACAGTACAGATATTATTGACTCGATAATGGCGCTGTCTTCTTTATAAAAAATGAGAGTCAGTTTTTGCCGAGCGTAAAATTATTTGAATTGCAAATAATATAAATAATAATAATAATAATAATCATAATATATTATATTGCATAATATTTTTCCCATTCAATTCCAAATATTCAATACCGAACAATTTCAAATATTAAAAAATTCAATCTGCATTAAAAAATTCTAAATACTAATTTTTGTTAAATACAAAATAGCTGCGAAAATCTTCTTGCTCCATAGAAATCTTTAAACTTACGTTTCACTTTGTCGAACACGATACACTGTTTAGGAGTCTACCCAATTAACCCAAATTAGCTCAAGTACCAAAAATTTTGCTATAATTTATCTTTTCTTACATTTTTAATTTAAATTACTTTTATCTTTTTTACCGCGAAGGGGGATGTTTGACTGATCGGAGCCCTGAGCTGCAGCCCATTAAGCCCATGCCTAGATCCGCCGATGATACCGCCTAATTAAAAAAGAACAGAAAGATTTTTTAATCAACTAAGTAGAATGTATGGAACACATAATTTCTAAGTATAATAAAAGCAATGAGTAACGAAATCTTTAGAAACTCGTTTATAAGTTTCGCGTTAAATCGCATAATCGGTGAAGAAAGAAGTTAATGTCCATGATTAAAGACTAATTGCAAGCTGCACTATTTCATAACGATTTAATAAAACATGAGGAATCAACTGGAATATAAACCATGTATGTCCAGTTTTATTGTATTGTATTATTTCACCGTTAAATCATCCACCTTTCTCAATAATTATTAGATTGCACATTTTTCTATTTATTTTTCAGTAATTAGATTTAGTTTGTAATATATATTTGTCATTGTGCGTTTCATGTAGACTTCATTAACGAGCAAGATTTATTAACCCACGTGCGTTCTGAAAACTCACTCTAAATACCGTGAAATCTTTTATTTCTGTCAAAATGTTTAAAATGTAGAATTATAAATAAAACTTATCGACTTACCATTTTTATATAGTTTCACATTTGATTTAATAAAAATTGTAACAAATGTGTATTAAAAGAAGAAGAAAATCACTAATGAACCACTAATAAAACACTAATATATCACTAATTCACGAACACAAAAATTAAGTAAAATAGTAGGAGTTGCATATAACAAGATTTAAACCGTTATCACTTTTTGGCAATAAAAGTTTGCGTGAGACTGCAGTATCGCTGCTTATCACTAGGAAATATCTTAGTCATCACCTTCTCTCACCAGTGAAATCCATTCTTTAATCTCTTGAATGAAATTAGCATTAGCCTCCTGTGGTGTTCATGTTTCAGTGGTTTTACGAACAAATTCATTTATTCAATCATTGCGCGTTCCTGTTATAGCTAGGTCATTACACAACTCTCTGTAAGAGTCATTAACGACTTTCAACTACATAACATACTCCTAAACCTAGGATAAAAGGTTTGATTTAAAAACCGTTGATTTTGGAGCCCTGAGGTAACACTGTTTGGGAGCCTAGCCAATTAACCCAAATTAACTCGACTACCAACAATTTTTCTATAATCTATATTTTCTTAAGTTTTTAAATTTAAATTGTCTTTATTAAAAGGCCATGTCTAGATCCGCCGCTGTTCCGCGTACAGTTCGGAGGATTTCGTTGGTCCCAAAAGTTTCGATCCAATTAATCCATAGAAGTGCAGCTTTATCTGTGGCTAGTGGATAATTGGGACATTTCAGAACGCACACACTCATTCCGCGCGCGCGACATCGAGACAACGACTTATCTCGATCACGAGCAGCGGCCATCTCGCTTGAACATCGGCCTGGTATTATTGCTGTGAAGACCGAAGAGCAGTTCATACAGTCACGTATACCCTATCAAATAGATCGATTCCGTGTCGGTACGATCCACTTAAAATACCTTCAACGCAAATCAGGTTTAATGCTCATACGATTTACTTTTTCTTGCTGGAACCCCGCAGCAGATGGAACGAACGTCGAAGACGGCGTAAGCATTCTGAATATTCATCCATTAACGTGCTTCTCGTAATTTGATTACGTTACACTCGATCGATTGCGTCCGATCAATTTATCTTACATCACACGCGTATCCCCCCCCCCCCTCCCTTTCGAGTCTAAGCGCGGTCGAGATTTTACAATGGCTGCAATACGTTCCACCTGCTCTACAAAACGTTTCCTTGCAACCAGAACGACCGAATTAGTCGGAATGATTGATTTTGGATCCATCAATCCTTCAATCGTTGAAATCATAAAAGATACCTTTACAGAAATTGGATTTCACTCGTTCTTGAACGTCCGAATGGAAAACGCGTGAAATCGAAATGAATGCTACCTCGTTAATTTAACAATAGATTTACGGGACCCGCCGAAATGACGGATTCTAGATTCTTTCGTTTACAATTATTCGGATTGTGAAGATGCTTTTATAGGCAGATTCAATACATTTATTCTTTGGAACAAATATTATCGTAAAAACCGCTGAAAATCTGACTAAATATATTCTTTTGTTATCTTTATAATATGAAAAAGCCACTTTTAGTGCTCCGTAAACCCAACGTTAAAATAGACGTGTTATGAATCAACCGTGGATTGCATGTGTTTATGAAAATGCAAGCATACACGAAAAATTATATCCTCAACTATAAAATAAAATAAACATAATTGTATTAAAAAAAAAAAACATTTTTAATAATAAACCACATCTTAGAAACGACTCTTCGTGTTACTGGTACAGTGTTTACTCTATACAGTAATTTTTCGATATATGGCGCCAAGGCCTGGACGATAAACAGCGCGGTATTATCCCCACTACCGCGGGGTATACCCCGTGAGGAGCCATGGACCCACGCACAGTGGTCCAAAAACGCCGAAACGTGGCCAAAATAGGAAGGAGTACTTCAATTTAGTTCAAAATTGATACTCATAGGTTTCTCAGGTCGCTGATTATAAATCTGACGTCAAAATTACAAAAAACAAAATGGCGGATTCAATATGGCGGATGCGTAACCAGAAAAATGATTGGACTTTCTTGAAAATTAGTATTTCCATATTTTTCGGACCGGCGAATATGAATCTGATGTCAAAATTACAAAATACAAAATGGCGGATGCGTAACCAAAAAAATGATTGGACTTTCTTGAAAATTAGTATCCCCATATTTTTCGGGCCGGCGAATATGAATCTGATGTCAAAATTACAAAAAACAAAAATTAAATTTTTTTAAACAATAAAAAAATTGTTGAAAAAAAAATTGTTGTATCAGAAAATTCTGTAAGTGGAACTATAAAATGCTTATTTAACAAATTTTATTATAACTTTTAAATTTCTCGAGAAAACGTGCTTGTAACTTGTACCATGACTACCTCTGCGTCACAAAAATGGATCACATTACGAAAGGGGCAGTTTTGGGCAGCTACTTTTTCAAAATAATGTTAAATAACAGTATCTACTACAAGACTCGACAAGAATCTCCGTGGAATATTGTGGAATGTAGAACTTTTAGTATACATTTGTAAAATCTGTGCACTGTTTTATCGTTCACTTCATACATTCCAAACATTAATTAATATAAATCCAATGTTATTATTATGCATCGTGATTACTTCCAGGAACAGCATCCATCGTACACGCACAAAAAAATTCAATTTTTGTAAAATTGTAAGTGTGATACCTTTTTTTTCATAACGTTTTTTTCACTGCACGAAAACTGCGAGACGACTGTATGGGATATTTGTACTCCCACCATTTAGCAGGTATAAATAGTAAAACCTTTTTACCTTCGGTTTCTTATACAGTCATTACCTGAGTATCCAATACTGCAAGAGCCATACCCCTAACGTGAAATTCATTGTTTGCAGTTTGGCCACGTTTTGGCGCTTTTGGACCACTGTGCGACGCCTGTAGAGCTTGGCTGTTCTTTTATACACTGTAATGTGTGCGTTTTAAAGCCTGCAATATCATTTGGCAAAATCCAATTTTACTAAAAACCTAAGCAGCTAAAACTTTGGCATTTGCTCATTTGGTGTCCGAATTGTTGGCGGAGCAATAAAGTTCTATGTCCAGACCGGTCTCAGCAAAAAGGTTAAATAATTCGAAGCGCGAAGGCAATCGCTTAGGTTCGGAGTTGTTCCTGAGAGTCGGACTATCTCGCGAACCTAATCCAGACCCGGGAACAACTCTCTCGGACAGCTTATTCGCCAATAGTTAGCAATAGTACGTGTTCGCGAGTGAATGACCGTCGAGGTAAATTTCACACTTGTGTCCAGTTTACAGGCGAAAATATCTTACTCGGCTCACGAAACTAGAAATACCAGCGGCTTACGTTACTCCAACAGTCTTGAATAATATGTAAAACGTTTCGACGTTGTCTTGTAAATGCAACGTGCAGTGAAATCAGAAATATTGGAGGCTTACTCTGCTCTAATAGTGTCGAGTAAAAATTTTAAATGGTTCCACGTTGTTTTGAAAATGCGATCTACAGATCTACAAAAGGCATATTTTCAATTTTCATTACCGGCACAGATAAAAAAGTTAACAATTCTGATCTTCACTTCTTTCCTCCAAATTCTGAACAATAGCGATTTCAAAAATAATTTTTCTGCACATTATCTACTAAACTAATCCCTCTAACATCTTAAAAAGACTCAAGTCGTTTGATCCGATTTTAAAAAAGTTATTAATTCTTAAAGGGTGTCCACTTTTACTGTCCTCGACAGTAAATGCAATATTTGCTACCAATTTGGTCACTACAATGAAATGTGGTTTCGGTGTACCTCCTGTGACCACTGGCCATCTGAAGAACGCATATGCTAAAACTGTAACGGTTCCTAGATCACCATTGCTCGCAAAATGACCACACGATTGTCCGGAGGTACGGGCAACGGTAGAAATATCTCTTTTATTTTTATGACTATTTCGACGAACATGAAACTAATCTTTCTTATTGTACGAATAAATGAATAATTTTAAATAAATATTTCACTGAATATTTTCATTTCATTACAGGTATTGCTTAAGCGACCGCCATCGCTCCATTCTCTCCTACACCATCGGGCGTGGATAGGTGGCATTAACCTTGTAATCGTGTCGACGACGCCATCTTTGTCGTTGAAAATCTTACCGAGTGGTAAGGCGCTCGCCCATGAATTCCCCGAAATTCTGGCCCGGTTTTATCGTCCAGGATGACGGGAGCTGTCGACCCGGATCGGAATCAACGACTGGAAGGAACACGTAGGTACGTTGAACGCCGCCGAGAGATCGGGAGCACTAAACAACGACCTAGGAATTTAAGATAGGCATAACCGGTGCGCTTACGTAAGCCTCACCTTTATGTCAGAAGGAACCAGGAAGCGTGTCGTGGCCGACGGTAATGTAATCGTAATAACATATGTACACGGTGGAAAGCGGTTAGGCGTCGGAGAGCCGCGGAACGAATAAGACGCAAAATAGGGAAGACTCGCGCGACTCCTTCGAACGATCGATGGAAACCTACAGTGGCTCACGAAAGTATTCGAACGCTTACGTTTACAAATTTTAACGAATAAAATAAGATGTACTAAACTAATCTGTATAGAACAATTTGGTATCTGTAGTGAGGAGGAAGTCTCGAAATTTGAAAAGGATTCAACAGCGTAGGCAGAAGTTATGATATATTTATTAGAAACACGCGTAATAAGTGACTCACAAAAGTATTCGAACGCTGTAACGCTGTCGATATGTTTTCATCTTTCTTAGAAAGGAATGTACACATTACTACTAAATGAAAA
>CM052128.1:10992703-11044688 GCA_028454245.1 Halictus quadricinctus
GTACTCTTACTTATACGAAGCATTGCACTAATTTCGCGATAGGTTTTTCCTTTTTCTCGATGAAAAATTGCAAGCTGTCGCACATCGAAACTCGTATTCCTTCCTTTGCGACCCATTTTGAACGAATTCACGTTTACTACTGACAGTAGTGAGGTGGCATGGACATGGTCCACGAGATTCTGTTTGGAAACAAACGTTTTCCCGTTCTTGGAATATCGCGTCCCCAGAAGGCGATTGTCAGAGAAATATAATACGTGTCCGAATATTTTTGTGGGCCACAAATGGTCCATTATTTCGTTTAATAATTTTTATTACGAAACGTATGTATATTTTTCAAATAAATTATATATGTTTATCATCCTTAATAAATGTTTTATTGCTAGAAACAATTTCCAGGGCGATTTCTTGATCAACAAACGAATTATTAAATCATAAAGTTAGTTATATCTAGTGTCCGAATATTTATGGGAGTCACTGTACATTAGCCGGGAGATACTGATTCTTTGAACCACGCCGAATGTAGAAAAGGACAACGAAGCTATAGAGGCCTCGGTTCATGGCACCTCACGGGATTAGGGTATCCTGCGGCAGTGGGACATATACAGTGGGCATTTGGGACATACATAGAGTAAACACTGTAAATATACACTTGTTATTTTCATAAGGTAATGTAAAATCGTTACGTTTGGTGCTCCGTAAGTCCAGTGAGAACAAAGCCAATGTATGTATTACTGTTTCTGAGTCTGTCGCTTGAGCGCCGGCCCCGCGATAATGCGGATTTTTTTTTTTGCTAGTTTGGGCTTTAAATGGCCGATACGTTGCCGGCGCTCAGGCTTTAAATGTCTCTTATGCCGCCGGCGTTCAATGTGTTAATAGACTCATCCTGCGTCGAAAGTAATTCGGACCCTCTATCCAGGTCACCCTTTATACGATTATTATTATCAGGAGCGGTGACTTTTATCCGCAATTGGTCGAATAAATCTCGGACGCAGAGTTTGTACCACGCATATCTTTGCCTATGGTTAAGTTGTACGTCCACCCACAGCTTCCAACGAGCAGCGCGATAATAAAGCTTCCGGTCTGGTCGCGCCAGCCGCGGGGACGCAAAACAAAACATCGGTGGAAGAGAGAAGAAAATTATTATTCCTTTGCCGCCACGGAGCGTGTACATAGCAACGTACGCAAACCGGATGCAATGCGTTTGATTTACCTCGCATACACCTGGCCACCATCCCCTAAGTGCCACCCTTAAGATAAGATACCTCTCCTGCGAGGCAACGGCACAGGGTTTCATCAACGGTGCACTGACCTCTAAGTGTCTACCACACTTTCGTGTCGATCCACGACTTCTTTTAGATTCAAGCTGTGCACATAGAAACGGGCCTTTACAATGGAGTCGATTCGAATCAAAATAAACATATGTAAGTGACAGCCATTTAGGCGAGGCAAAACCGATACGTATCCTTAATTAAAATGGAAAACGATTTGATGCTTCATTCAAGTGAAATGGCTATAACTTTCGTAGCTGCGAGTGAAGAGTATACTGTTGTTTAGATTATATTGTTGTTTAGATTAACATCTTTGTGAAAACGTATTCGTAAACAGAATTTTTTTAAAACAAAGACGATATGGAAAAGCGAAGAAAAAGTTCACTCGAGGCAGACTATAGGCTGTGTAATCAATAAAATATTTATACTTTTTTTCTATGTTTTGCACAACATAGATACACACTTTGACAATCAAGCTATACTAAGAGATTAAAGGCGATCTTTCCAACATCGAATATAATGATTTAGTAAAAAATATATTCTTTCATTAAATTATTTATTTTATTCAGGACTAACTGAAATAGATTGTGATCAAACACGATTTAATTTTCGTATTAGTATTATGCACGTTATATATTAATTTAAACAACGAGAAGTTATAAAGTTTTGTTCCTAGGATGAATTTATGCATAATTCAACTTGCGCGCACATTGTCGAACGTATGTCTGCATATCAATTTTTTCTCACGGTGGGAAACAGCGTAAAATATTATAGGAACTGCAAACAGCTAATTTTACGGTTTCTGATCCGTAGCCCCGATTCAATGTCGAAGACCACGAACAGCTCATTAACGAGTGTTGCCACGCATAAGTTTTCACTTTTGCCATTGCGTTGTCTAAACCTTAAGCCTCTAATAATATGTTTTCTATCGTCTCAATGGGAGCGTTGCGTTTAGAGTCAGTGGACGATTTCATATTAATCAATATTAAAATAATTGACTAGATTCACTGAAAGGAACACTGATTAAATATTCAGTCTCCCCGCGAAACTTTTCATTGAATAAAAATATTCAGTGTCACGACACTCTACTATTTTCGAGAAATGAATATTTCTCAATTAACTGTGCCGATTCGATAATCATTGTTTAATGTTTATTATCTATATAAATAAACACTACAAACTACCAAAATTAACATTTACTTCTAAGGTTCTACTTTACGTTTTTTATTCTGAATATTATACATTGTTTCTTCAAGAACAATTTGTTAAACAAACCAATTTGTAAAAAAAAAAACAATTTATGAATACTCATTGGTGTACCTTAATATTAGTAATAAGCTTTACTATATCGATTTTTGTTCATCCGCAAAAAAATACATAAAGATCTGCACCCAACGATGACACTAACAATGAACGCCATTATTCTCACACTTCACGGCGACAAACAGAGGAGAGAACAAAGAAAAATCTATAATTGGTTTTTCCACTGACCTTATCATTCTCCGCGAGATCCGCAGACTTAATATCAGCATCTACGTAGAATATAGAACTCGTTTCCCGATTGAACCACATATTTGTCTCACTGGACACCTGAAATCGACGCGTCACAAGGAAAATTGAATTCCAGTTATCTCGCACAGCTTCGCCGATATCGTACTGCCGAGTATTATCATATATAACGAGATGAAAAAATGTCGCGGTATCATTATCGCAGATTCCTTCGATTTCAAAGGCAATAGATTGCGTCACGTGTGTAATCAGTCTTGATCCGTTACGAACAATACGTAGCTCGTTTACCGGTGCACATGCTCCGGAATACACATGTTCGCGCACGCACGCACGAAGAGAAAGGATTTTCAACGACACGTTATCTTTTTCTTTTCTCTCGGAATTATTGCTTGTCCGTTCGTGAACAACTACTCGAAAGTGACATTTCTAAGTTCTTTTCGCCACGGTAGTCCCGTGAAAACTGGAAAGCGAATCGTTGATCGTACACCTCTTTCGTTTGTCTACGCAACGTGTCCTCCCTCCTCGGAGCCAGCAACGTCAATTCATTCCTCGCCTCTTGCGAGTACGATGGCCCTCCCGGCGGTCAATTAGCAGCTCCCTTAATTCGTTATCCGTTGAAAGTCACAGTGAAATAAAGCCGCGTCGAGCCTACCCCGCAATTAATCCTTCCTGCAAGTGCAACAGCAGTTAAAAGTAAAAGCATAAAAGCGATTCTTAGTCATCGCGAACCCCTTATTGTAAGAACTCCCTAACAGCGAGAATGCGAGTATGCAAAGAGCTAGGGTGAGAGACCCAGTTACTGTGAGGGTACCAATCACTGAAACTATATTAATTATACTTATTTTTAAAGCATAATGAATATTTAAAAAAAGATATTAAATTTTTCTCATTAAAATCAGTTAATATATACAGTCCCATACATGTCCCAAATACCTAGCCGATAAAAGTCCCACAACTATCCCCACTAGTCGGGGTATACCCCATGAGGGGCCATGAACCAAGGCTTCTGCAGCTTCGCTGTCTTTTTCTACGTTTGGCGTGGATCAAAGAATAGTATCTCCTGACCGATATATGTCCATGGCTAGAGCCGTATTTTGGACATATATCGAGTAAAAACTGTATATGCTATGTATCTCTTCTTTCATACACATTACGCTTTAGAAATAAGTATAATTAATATAAGCACAGTGATTGGTACCCCCACAGTAATTGGGTCCCACCCTTTTGCTTTATTTTCCCGCATTCTTACTCAAGCGTTTGCTTCTTTACACGGTGACTTACACGAACAGTAGAACACCCTATCGAACAGCTTTCCTCAAAATTGGATCAAACGACTTTTGCTACCCGAAATGAAGGAAGAATCAGTTTACTAGATGATGTGCGAAAGTAACGTTGCAGAAATCTTATACGGAAATACTTATCTGCATTATCTTATACGCAAATTCTAATTTTAAATGGTGGGTTAGTGACTTTTGACCACCTTGTATGTAGATGATTATTGGATCATGGTTACATTTCTGTATTTTGCCGTACGAAAATATGAAGGGAAAGTCGTAAAATTTATGGAATGACCTGATATTTTTGCATTTTTAAACTATTTTAAGAAAAAAAAGTCGTATACATATTTATTTCCATAAATAAAGGATTCATTACATTAAAGAATATAGAAATCCATAAATCTTCGTTTTATTATATTGTTACACAATTTTGAGATTCCATATTGTTTATTAAAATTTGTTTACAATACATCGATTTTCTGAAGTTCAAAACTAAAGTTTGAATGTTGAAATTAAACTACTTCGAGGGATAATGAATTCATTCAACAATATACAGTATGTCTCAGCAGAAGGCCACCTAAATATGTGCTTTATTTTTAATGGCACAAAAAATATTTATGACATAATTTAAATGGTATGGAGGGAGGAATACCATAGAAGAAAACTTTTGTTTTGTCCGATTATTTTTTCAGTTCTTTCAAGGTCATCCTTATTTTTTATCACAAAACTTGTATTTTTTGTTCCATCTTGTAGCGGCTAAAAAATACATTTGAATATGTCTAAGTTATGACCTTCGGATGACCTGGAGTACCAAAAATGTGATAAGATTATATATATATACAGGAAAATTATTAGGAATAATAATAATAAAGTTAGGAAAGTTAAAATTAAAATTAAAGTTAAAGTTAAAATTTTTCTAGATAATTCAATGAAAATGATTTTTAATATAAAATTTTCTTCAAAATAAATTTTTGTATAAAAATTTCCTATAAATAATATTTTTTCTATAAAATTTCAATATAATATAAAATTTCTTGTCAAATAAAATTTTTCTAAATAATTCAATAAATTTACTAAAAAATAATTTTTAATATGAAATTTTCTTTTAAATAAATTTTTGTATAAAAATTTCCTATAAATAATTTTTTTCTATAAAATTTCAATATAATATAAAATTTCCTATCAAATAAAATTTTTCTAAATAATTCAATAAATTTACTAAAAAATAATTTTTAATATGAAATTTCCTTTAAAATAAATTTTTATATAAAAATTTTCTGTAAATAATTTGCCTATAAAGTTACTAACAGTTTTTTCCTATATATATATATATGTATATTGTATAATCGATGGAAGTTCAGCAGAACACTAATTAGAATTCTGCAGTAAACTTCAAGTGTTAAATCGCAGATACGTAGCGGACGTTTTTGGCGTTATGACGATAAATTAATGTAGAAACATTTCGTTTTATGTAAATAAATTTCAGTTAGGTTCGGAAAAATTTCAATAATGACCGCTGGTGCAGAATTGTTGGCTACTCCAGAGCCACACCTCGTTCCCGGGTAAATAATGCTATTTTTATTTATACATAAATTACAGATATTTGTCTTCTTGTTTTGATGTAATTTTTTTTTTGTAATATATAATCGAATGAAAAGTTGAATATATTTATCACTTTCATATATACAGTCTTCACTCGATATATGTCCAAAACACGGGTCTAGCCAGGGACATATATCGATCAGGAGATACTATTCTTTGATCCACGCCGAGCGAGAAAAGGACAGCAAAGCTCTAGAGGCTACGGTTCATGGCCTTACGGGGTACATATACCCTGCAACAGTGGACATAGTTCTGGAACTTTTATCAGTTAGGCATTTAGGACATATATATAGTGAACTCTGTATTAACCTATGAACATTTGAAAAAATTCCAGTATCTAATAAAATAAATTTATTATTTCCTCTAATACACTTTTTATCAATATGATTGTTTATTTTAGATACGCTGGATATTGCCCTCAATACCGTTATAGATGTGGCGAAACTTACGGAAGCATAACACACAAATTGCTTCTTGATCCAACAGTGAATCATGCGGACACACTGATCTTATCGAATAGAGTCACCGACGATTACGAGGTAATTATCAAATATCTTTCGATTATCTCTACAACGGAAGTATATTTGAGATACGTGTTAAAAATCTGTGATTTCTATAAATCGCTAGGTTCAAAGACCGCCGAAAAATGACATAGACATTGTAAATTCCCGATACAAAAGGACCGACCCCATATTTAATCATCCCCTCATGCCAGGCTATGAAGGTATTATCGAAACGTTCGTTAGAAAATTTTTCAAACTCCAACGAATTTGTTATTTTAGGTTTTACACCAAGATTAAATGCCAGGAATGGACAAAGATATACTGTACTTGCTACGGAAGGACTTGCTGAATTTGAACGACAGCAATTAAAAAATAAAGCTGCTCTTAATGAATTGAAGAAAACTGTAGCTCTGCAGAGCGGCCATGGTGAACCACGAAACTTAGAAGATCGTCTGGTAAAAACTTTAAGCACATAATGCTTTATTAAAATCAAAATTAATTATTATGTTTAATATTATTCTCTACCGTGTGTGATAGCTTATTAAAAGTGAATTCAAATTACCCATGCTTGCTGTTCGTCCTGATTGTGTTGGAGTAATGAGAAACCTATTTTTGGATGAACAATATGAACAGCCTAAAGACCACTCCCCATCCCCCTACTTTATGGACAACGCAAATCCCAAGAAATATTTTATTAGTCGTGAGTTTCTATTATCATCATCATTAGACTCCGGATCTTCATGCAAAACGAACATTTTTTGCATCAATTGCAAGAAACAGGAGTGAAACATTTATTTCGTCTATCAATAATTTTAACAAATTAGAAAAAAATATGATATTTTTCTAATATTTTTACTATTTTACATTTCACATACCCATTTTTGTCATGAATGCCTGAAATCCGTAGTCCAATCATTATACACCTTGAATTTAACATCAAATGATTACGTAGCCAATTTCTGTAATCTCCACCTCTAAAATTCAACTGTTTCACTAAACATTTAACCCCTACTGTTGCATTCAATTCTTAAATATATTTGGATTTTATTAATACTAAATAATTCATGGAAGTGTACCACTAACGAATATTAGCGCAAATGGATCTTACAGATAGTGAACAACGAATGCGATACACTTTTATTCGCGAGAATGCTAGACGTGAGTGTCAATATACCTTTCACTTGTAGCTTTCATAGCTTATATGGATGATCGAAAAGTCCAAAGTACAAATATATGAATTGCAATTAATCCTTTTTATGGTCTGTATAAAACAATCTACATAGAATAATAATAATTACAATATTTGTAATCTATTTAGGATATGCCGGTCACATACCATACGGATACGCACATTTCGGCGTTTCAAATGTTCCCGCCACAAACAGTGCACTAACTGAATTTACATCGAATTACCGAAAACGACAAAGCACCGAATGGGCACCGGCAACGATTACACGACCCGATCCACCGCTCATAATTCAACCAACCACAATCTACCACAAACACGTTGGCATGCTTCCAAACTATCTGGGTCACGTTCCCGGTGAAACATACAGGTGAATTGATTTCATTCTATATCTTCAAAAATTGTAAATTCTTTATTTATTTTATGCAGATTCGGTAAAACTTTCGGCGCTGATACAAAGGACGCAAAAAGATGGTTGCGTGGAGACTTTTCTGTATAAAATGTGTAATAGTGTAATATCCGTATAAATTGTGATATTTCTGTACTGGCAATAAATAGTACTGGTGCTGGGAGTACATACAATAATTAAGCACACACATGGCACAGCATTAAACAAAAATAACAAGTGCCAGTTAAATTATAGGGATTTCTATTATCCATTCTTCTATTGAGATTTCCATTTCATTAAAATCTCAGCTGCTTTCTTCAAATTTTCATCTTTCTGCAGGAAATATAAATCAATTATTCGAGCAGAATGTATTTATATATTTATATAATAAATTGATTTCTTACTTTTATAAAACAGTATCGGACGTTATCTTCCGCTAGATGTTTATGTTCATCACTATAAAACGCGGATGGTGGAATTCCTTGAACTCCAACTTTTTTCGTCATCCACTTCGTGAACCGATAATCTTTGTTTGCATCGGTTTCTTCATTTAAGTTGACTTTGTTTTCTAAAGCAGTCCAGTTAGCTACCATGAAATAACCACCTTCAGGAATTGTCGGTACCATTCCCACGTCGCTAAGAAATTTAGCCATGTAATCTCGTTTTGGCACGAGTTCCTTTGCTAAACTCACAAAGTAACAATCTGGTTGGCCAAATCTTGCTAGTTCTTGTTCAAATCCGATGGCAATAGCTTCCTAAAATATTTACATCAATATTATTTGGTGCTACATATGTATATGTTTTTATTTTTTATTTAACATATTCAATATTTACTTGGACCGGAGTGCTGCAGGTATATACAGCATTTTGATGAACAACTTGTAAATTACGCATTAAATTAGCTGGACCATAGGCCCATCCTATTTTCCATCCAGTAACACTGAATGTTTTGCCAGCAGAGCCAATGGTAATTGTACGTTCATACATGTCAGGTAGTGTTGCTACAAGTGTAGTCAGCGTTTAAATAAAATATTCTGTACAGTAATACTATTATATCAAGAAATAATATACCAATCCTGATGTGTTTGTATGGTTCGTATACAATCCATTCATAAACTTCATCGGATACAACAACTGTATTCCACTTCTTTGCTAAGTTAGCAATAAATTGTAATTCATCTAGAGTGAAAACTTTTCCCACAGGATTATGCGGAGTATTAATAATTATCCCCTTGGTCTTCTCATTGAACAGATTTTCTAATTCTTGCCTGTCGAATACCCAATCAGCTGAACTCAAGGGACCACTTTTATTTTTCTTAAATGGTAACCAATATGTAACTCAAAAACTTTTATTAGCATATAAAATATATATTTGCATAAAGTAAAACTTACAGGTTTCAAGGCAATGAACCTAGGTACTCCACCAGCAGATCTTACCATAGGTACATAACAATCAAAGAAGGGTTCAATAATTATCCATTCATCACCAGGGTTTGTGTGGCCTTGTAATGTACAGTATAAAGCTTCGTATGCACCAGTTGTAACAAGAATTTCATTGTTCGGATCTAACTCACGTTTCAGAAGCTTTGAATACAATTTGGAAAGTGCATTTACTAAACGTGGATGACCCTGAAATAACATGAAATTTAATAGAACACAATGACTGGTGAAAATAAAAATAAAGATCTTGCAGTTACACCAGATACTTACAAACCCTCTAGTATACTGATTTAAAAGAGGATTATCGCTAGTAGTTGCTTCGCTTAAAGCCTTCGTCACATTTTCAGGAGCATGAAAATCTGGAAATCCTTGTCCCAAGTTCAATGGTTTGTATTTCAATGCAAGCTGAATATATTCGACCCTGATAGAGTTTAATTCAAACCATTCAGTAAATTTGAGTGTTAATACAATCTATTATACTTTACTTACCATACGGATTTTTCATTGCCTTTCAAACGATCAGGAAGATCAAACTTAGACATCATAGCAGAATAGTTTCTAATATTCCTTGATGTGGATAATGAAATTGGCACTTTAGAACTACTTCCATACACACAAATCCTAGCAAACATCTAAACATACATTTGTGAGTAATTAATTACAAGAGGGTGACAAATAGATTGTAAACACTTGTGCAAATATACAACTCCACGAGCCCATTTTTATAAACTAGAGCCAGGTATAAATTTCCATTATTTTTTAACTTTTTACTCTATTCGAGTTTAGGTGTTTGTGTAAATTACAAATACATAAAATTCACAACTTATTGATAATATTTAAATATGCTGTACCTTGTAATAATGGTCTATGTTCTATGGTTTCAAATGTTATATGTGAAATAAAATCTACATTTGTTACTTATGTACTTACATATATATAAAAGAATGACTTGCTAAAAAGGTACATGATTAAAAATTGTAATACACTTTATATTTAATCAAAATACATTGTTACTAGAAATAATTTATGCGACGCACATGGGTATGTATAGTTGGACAAAACATACTTATGGTACACAACACTATATACATATGTAGAATTCACCATTTCTAAAAGTGTATTCTTGTTTTGGTTAAAATGTTATTTAATTTATAAGGAAACAATTGAAAACACAAGTAGCTCAACGTAATTTTCACAATTTCTTACCAGACGAAATGCACTAAGTCGTAATAGCTTATTTTACAGGGTGCAATAAATGTAATTGCACAATATTCAGTGACATGACCGGTACCTTATCTAATCAGCTAACTTATGCAACAAGTTGTTAGAAAAGTGTAGTGAAAGAGGAAATCTCTAGTATAGTGCAATTTAGTAATCCGCTATAGTAATTTTAATATGTACTATTGGTAGATTGTATGTTGTTACCGAAAATTTTTAAATTCAAAGTTCATTAGAATTTCCCTTGTTCAAATGTATTTTACGGATTCAAATAATGAAAACAGGTCAGTTTTAGAGAAAACTTTGCAGATTAATTGTTTATAAAATAGTAAAATCGGTACAAAAAATTAGATGGTAGAGTCACCATTCTAATAACTTAATAAACTAAAAAATAAGGAACAAAATTAGATCTCCGTCAGAGAAATAGAAAAATCTAAAATTTTGTATGCAGTTTGTTGAATTTGCCACCAAAACTTGTCAAATTCTGGCCCATCTGTGATTAATGGGATTAATTGGGATTAGTTGGGTTAATTTGGGATTAATTCGCCGGATTTAATTAAGATTAAATTAATATTGAAAAATTTCATGAAAAACGATTTCGATAACGAATCTTGCCTACTCTAGTACTGGACGTGTTTGCGGTAGTATCAAAGAGGATAGGAGAGTGCTCACGCCCGGGGTTTTGGCGTTCCCACTTTCGTGACATCGCCGCTTTAGCATGGCACAGAACCGGGCCGTCTTTCCTGGAACAGAACCGGGCCGTCTTTTAGCATAAAACCGAACGCACTTTAGTTTTTTAACCAGGATTACAACGTACAGCTTAATTGTTTTACATGAAATATGTAAACTAACATGTAAATCTTGTGTACAAAATCTCCAATTAATATAAATTAAGTATAATATTAATTGTAATGATACGTATTTCATTTTTTTCCAATTTTGTAATTGCAAACTCTAGTTGTAAAAAATGGGAAACCCGGAAAAATTCGAACAAATACAGATTTCATATCGAAGTTTAAAAGCGACCATCCTGAATATTAATTTAATAATGAGCTATTGTCATCAACACTATCTTAAATTTTTTCATATATTTAGCTACTGTTATTATTAATTAAAAAAATTTTTCTTTCATGAATAAATATTTTTTTCACCTCAGCACCATAAGATTTTTACTAGATGACTAAAAACACATTAGAACTATTTTTAAATAATTTTACTCAAAAACATTCTAGTTCACTCTTTATTTCACCGTTCTACTAATTTTTTATGGACTGCATTGCAGCTCTGTTTAACACTCTTTTACAACTCAATACAATGGTACCATCCATATTCAGGGAAGAACAATTTTTTGCGACGATCATTGAAAAAACAAAATAGTTTCCACATTTCAGTCCTTTAGTGCGTTGGTGACGTAGCTCCCAGCAGACCTACCTGTGTTCTGTGTCACATCTGGAGTTTTATGGTACGCTAACAATCGCCATTGAGTCGCAAGCCAGACCGTACAAGCGAATGCATCTACAACTTCCAGAGACCTGCCTCCAAAACTAATTAAAGGAAGGCTAAACATGCAGTGTGCACTAAACTCCTCAAAAGAGGTGGATTCCAGTCGCTCGTGTCATAAACCGTATTCGATACTTCATCGACAGGGTGATCTTACATATTTCCGTAACAGTTCCTGAATACATTATCATTCATCTGAAACTGCTTTGCACGGCATTACACACGCCACATAATTTTTTTTCTAATTTTGTCAAAGTAGTATATATAACAGAATCATACAAGTGTCTACAATTACTTGAAATCCAAAATACAGGGCGTTTCTTTCTCTGCGACTGTAAAAAGAGGACTTTAAAAGAATGTTTAGATAACAGGTGGGCTGTCCTTCCAAAAGGCACCTGTGGCCGATCGAGATAAAACTTGGTGAGTATGTGAAACTGAACATTCTGAATAACTTTTTCCTATACACGTAACCGCGGTTCAGCCATAGTTACTGAGATATTCGCGGAAAACTGCAGCTACTACTACATTGAATTTTGCCTATACGTGCACTTCCGAGGCGTGCGTGTTGTGTTTCCCCGGTGCTTTTCGGAAGTACAGCCGGAGGTATAATTCAAGTTGGTTAGGGCTAGGTTGTTGAGGTATTCTGCTTCCATATTTTAGTTTTATACGTTTTTTCTGTCCTTAACCTTGAATGACCTTGGAATAATATAGTCACTGAATTCCTAATGAAAAGGACTATCATTGTAGGTGTTTAAAATAGGATGGTTCCATTTAAAAAAGTCAAGGTGACCTTCTCTAAAAAAATGACATAAAAACAAAATTTTTTTATGACATCGTGTCAGCCCCATTGTACCATTCAATTTTGTCCTTACCATATTTTACGTATCTTTAGAAACAACAAAGATATTTGAGGGTGACTCGCCCTGTATATCAGTGATCGTAGCACAGACGACGTATAGGAAGACCTATCATGCAATGTATTTTTATGGCCCACTTTTTGGGGTCACGTAACTGCACGTAACCCTAATACTGTCTGTGATTTTAGTTCCAGTTGGTAATACAGGATGTGACACGAAAATGGTAATGGGGTTACGTGCAGTTACGTGACCCCACAAACGTGGGACACGAAAATGCATTGGATGTTAGGTCTATCCTATACCTCGTATGTGCTTATACCTCGTCTGTGATCATAGTCACAACTCGTCAATCATTTGTATGTGATCACTGATCAGATATGATCGCGTTTTTGTAGATCTAGTTCCAATATTTATCGTTTGTCAGTGCAGAGGGCGTAAGGAAACGAGTTGTTTTTGTGTGAAACTAGTTCCACAATATTAGTTCTGACCGATACGGTAGGACGTGACACGGAAATGGTAAAGAAAAATACATTTGGTGATTGGTCTACTCCTACACCTCGTCTGTGGTACAGTACAGTACATATTTGTTGTTAGATTGACAATATTTAACCCATTACCCTTTCGTTTATAGAGAGTAATAATATAAATAATCTGTACTAAGAGTTTATAAAATTCACTGCACAGTTATAAATGTAGGCTAAATTGATATATTTTCAATTTCTGATTTTAAAAATGACACAGTCTCAACAAGTGGTTGAAGAATTACACGATTGTTATACACAAACAGCTGCCAATATAATTTCTTATTTCGGTAAATATTTTTAAGGTTAAACTAACTACTATTCTATTAACATTTCTGAAAATTTTATTGTGATTTTAGAGACTTTCTTGTGAACAATATTTCAAAATCATTAGTTACATGATTGCAAAGATCTAAGAAGTATAATATAAATGTACATTATTCAAAAGTATTAACATACCTATATATTATTAGTAGTTAAATATTTTTGTAAACTACATAACTTGTTTTGTTATTATAGGAGAACAAGAAGTAAAGGACAAATTAAAAGAGCTTAGAGATATTGTGCAAAATCATTGCATTTTAGATAAAAAATTGAAGTCTGTAGAAGAAATCAAAGATCGCTTGTTAAATTTATATGATGATGATGAGTCTAATATAGAAACCATTACACAAGTAAACATCTCATTATCATATTAGTCTGAAAATTTTATAAAAATGTTATACATTTCTATTTCCCATGTTATAGGAATATAAGAATGCTATATCCGAGATTAATACCGATACATCTATTAATAATAATAGATTGGTAGATTTCGATAGGCATGTAGAAGCCCTATTAGGTAAATGGAAGTTTACATTAAAAATATGATTATATTTTAAAAATAAATAGTTTCTTTTGTTTCACATACTTACCAGAGACACGTACAATTTCAGGTGACACAGGAGACAATGAAGATGACGAGGATACAGAAATGCAATTAACTGGAGGTTACATAAATGTAATTGATCCAATTTCTAAAAAGAGAATCGTAGATCCTGTGAAAAACACTGTATGCGGACATACCTATGATAATGAAACCATCACAGAAATATTGAAATTAAACAAAAAGACTAGGTAAGAGTTTTATCAAAATCATATAGATTTTTCTCAAACTATAATTTTGCTCATGGTTTTATGTTTACAGGTGTCCCGTTATAGGTTGTAAGAGTACAGAGTTTGTGAAACGTGAAAATCTTCGTGTAGATATTGTAACGAAAACATATCTTGAAAGAAATCCTGCTTAACATTCATTTAAAAAGGCTATCCAATAAAAGATAACTTATATTTTATAGAATATGTTACATATATCTGTATACAGAGCGTAAAATCTAGTGTTTATACTTATCTAGCACAAAAATAAAGACTGTACAAACGTGACAACGCTGTATTTTTATATAGCATGACTTATTGTCATATGTAGATACGTTTTACATTACTAGAATATATTTCTGATGACAAATATGTATAGTCATTTTGGTTCTGATCCAAATAGCTGTTTTCAGGATTATTATAAGTACAAAGGTGCCATTTATAACTGTTCCCCTTTAAGTAGCATTATTTAAATAACGCAATTAGATCATCACATGTGACCACGTCTAGAAGTGTGTCTTCTATTAAATAAAGGCAGGTATTATATTCGTTTGCATTATTTAAATATCATTTATATTTTTATTAGGTCTAAGAAAAGATTTAGCATTTATTTTAAACATATTCAGCTACAAATAAATAGCATATGCTTGTTCAAACTCGTATTTTTAGGACGAACTCATAAGAATAAAGATTAAGAAGCTTTATTGTATTAAGATGATAAAATTCTGAAAAATTACAGTATTGCACGAAATGAAAAATTAATGTAAAAACATGAGAATAAATAACAAAACTAATAAAATTATAATATTTTAATCATTATTTAAGTGTATTGTACTATAATTTAGTCCTTTTTGCGACGAGAATCCACAATTTAATTAAAGGGATGCGCAATAGAGAAACAACGTAGATAATAAATGGATTAAATTTAATGGGATGAAAAAGCACTGAAGCCAGAGCAACTTCAAGTTACAATAGTTTCGATTATCTCCGTAATTTATACCGTTATCAATCTATGATGTCAACAGTTAGGCTATGTTTATACCTACGTTTATATTAATAGTACTAATTTTCTCGTGTGGAAAGGCTCGGTGCATCATTGATGGACTCTGCGCGGACAGCAACAATTGGGAACCGTTTCTGTACATGTCCAAAGACCTGGACGGCTCACCAAATTATGACGTAACGCATTGGGTGCGCCAATTACATCTGCAACAGTGTGCTTTCGTAGAAATCGGAGAAGGATTTTGTGCTGTAAGCGAAATGCTTCTAAACACACTTTTGAATAGTATAAAACTAACATATCCGCAACTGATAAAATAATGCTATTCGATCGTTTACAACTGGTTGCTGGCTATATGTTAATATATTTCCTTATACCTTCATGAATAATACTATTCGATAATTTACAACTGATTGCTGGCTACACGTTAATATATTTCCTTATACTTTCACAACTAATTGTTTCAAATGATTTTCACCAACAAACGGTATCTTCAAAAAATTATTTCAAATTTACAATTCAAAAATTAAATATATTGTAATTTAATTCCGTATGAAAGTGTTCATATATCTTTTGGAGTAAATGACTTTTACAAGTGTCTTCTTCAGTAAATATTTTACAAGGCCAGAAGCAATATTGTTTTAAAATTATTCGTATGCACTATTTGACATGTATTCGTATGTTCTATTTGACGAGATATTTTGTAAGGAATATCGTAACTGTTATTTCCATTTTAATGACAAAGTCATGTGAAGATCGATGTTTATGACAACAACCAGTTTTAACTCAACTGAAGGAAGTATTGACGCCTCTTACAGTGACTATTGCATGTCAGAAATCGAAACTCTTTTTTTAAATACGACGCTGCTTAATGTTTATAGTTGTTCGTGGAATTGCGTAGTATTCCTTCTGAATCCGAGGTCCTTGATAATTCCGGCGTGGGCGAATTTTTCCTCGGGATTTGTCCTTGCCTGACACTTCACTCCTGGACTTTGTGCTCGTCTGAGCTGTCAAGACGGAGGAAGGTTGATTGCACTTTCGTCGAGGCTACACCATACTCGAACACGAGTGCAAGGGTGCATAGGCGATTATGCGATGTAACATTGCTCGGCGACAATGCTCCCGATTGCAACTGCTCCAATTCGCTGGCTGGCCACCGGTTACATAAAACAACAGGTCGTCCAATGGCTAACATTTATATTTATATTATATCTGTTTATTAAAAATATATCAATTAATTTAGTACAGCTAGTTCAAACACGAGGCATCTGTTTATTAAAAATATATCAATTAATTTAGTACAGGTAGTTCAAATACGAGGCACATTTTTTAGGCAATGTTTGACGTAAAAACGAAATGGATAAAGATAGTGTTAAAAAAATGTTATGTTAAAAATTGTTAATAAGCATTATTTTTCCATATGGTTGCCGTGGACTTGAACACATGTTTATCTTGTTTTCTTAGCTGTCTGTCTTTGCTTATGATTGACTTCGTTTATGGTAAAAATGGATTTTCATTCGAGGTTTGCAAGGTAATCGCGCGATGTCTTTTTCAGGATTCCCCACGTGTTTTTTAAATCCTTTACCCGAGTCCTTGTGTTCGCCACGTGGTGTTTGCGGTGTCGCGCGATGTTCCGCAACGACCATACAGGGAATACACACGCCACAATGTGCTTCGAACTGTCATCAGAGACAGCCAGTAATGTTATTCTGTTATTATAAAGTACGCACGTTGCCCCGGGGCTCGATATTTTAATCGATACTTACATTAACGAGCGCAGTAATGAACTTTACATTTTAAATTATCAACTACAAAATGAATCGCAAATTTAATAATCTGTTTACAAGCTTCTTTAAATGGTTTTTCAATCATTATAATAATCTACACGAACAAATTACGAATTACGTTTTGCAAATAGCAAATTATTTTTGCGTGCGCTTATTTCTAATGAAAAGCGAATACAGTGTTGACTCGATATATGTCCAAATATGGGTCTAGCGAAGGACATATATCGATCAGGAGATACTATTCTTTGATTCACGCCGAACGTAGAAAAGGACAGCGAAGCTTTAAAGACCTCGGTTCACGGCCCTTCACGGGGTATACCCCGCGGCAGTGGGGATAGTTCTGGGACTTTTATCGGCTAGGCATTTGGGACATATACAGAGTAAACACTGTAGATTAAACGTGGATGGATCGAAACTTTCAGTTCTGCGAAGAAATTGGCCCATGGTCTTCGATTCCGGCGAAAATGAATTCTTTATGGTCACGATGGTCATCCCCGAAGTGCAATAACACTTGTGGCAGAGGATATATGGTTGCTATTACGTCATGCCACGACCAAGTAACGTAAATGAAATTTTTGCCACGTTGTAAGATGCAAATATACAGGTCCTTCGATTGAATTCAATTTTAATGGCTGCGAATAAGCATACAATAATATTATCGCCATTGCGTAGTATTTGGAATAAATATTGATGTACTGGAGAAACATAAACTTTGTAGTCATTTGGTAGTGAACACCTCAAACTGTCGCAATACTAACAGAAGTTGTAGATTTAAACATTATGATTTTACATAACAAAAATTGAATGCACCAGATAAATTTTATTTTTAGTTTTTGATCAGACGATTATAGCAACAGATCTTTATCGTTGATTCGATAAGTAAAGAAGATAGCATAATTTTAACATTTTTCCCATGGTAGTTACTATAATCAATGCAGCTTAAATTCGTGATCTGCTCGTAAATAGCACTTTACGTTACAAAATAAAAATGTTCTCGTAATTACATTCATAGCTTCCTTTTGCATACCTAATGCAAATTCGTAGTTTCCTTTGTAGAATTTAAATTAACATTATTAGAATACCCACCAGACGATGGGCGTTTATGTAAATGCATACATATTTCACATGGACGCCAAAGATGAGCTCGGTTTCGTTTATTGAGAATCCTATTAAAGTCAACTCGACCGAAGTACTTTGTGAAATATTTATTATACGATTTATAATATTATCGCGAGCCTGGTTTGCGTATAAGATACGCGTGAGAGACCCACCATCTAATCATCGGTTATCGTTGTATGTCGCAGAGGCGAGCCTGCCATAGACTGCATCGGGCCGGGATCATTTTGGTGAGCCAGAACATCTCCCTGGAGGTTACCTTGAATTCCTTGTCCATGATGAAAGGTGTGAACTTTTCCAGCTGTCCGGATAGCTTCGGTAAATGTTACTGCGAGGTAAACACGGTCGACGGAATTATGAGAGCGGCCAGGTTCACAGAACCTTGCGTTTCTACCGAAGGGTGTACCAAAAGCGACGCTGGAACGTTCACTTTCGAAGGAGAGTACGATCCGAGCGGCAGCGCCGACTTCGACCAAGCTTACGAGAACGATGATAACGAGAGATTCGAAGGTACATATTTATGCCCATTGAAACTCTAGACGTCTTCTCTTAAACGATTCCGAACGTCTAAACAATTCTGGAGTCGTTTCGATAGATAAATGCGCAGCACGTACGATTTCATTAAACTTTGATATTTTCTATTAAATAGTGTTTATTATCATTAGACAGCGGATCTTCAAGTAAAATAAACATTTTTTACCTGAATCGCAATAAACTGGATCGAAATAGGAATTTATTTTCTTTCCTAATATGTTTAACAGGTTGAAAATTATATAACAGTATTTTTAAATTTTTCTAATGTTTTAAAGTACACCAACTCATTCTTGTCATAAGTGCATAAAGTCCGCTGTTCAATTATTTATCATAGTAGAACTGTCCTCAAGGCCTGTTGGATTTGATAAAATATTGATAGCTTTTGAAATGATATATGAAGCAATGTACTTTCTTTTTATTGAAATGTATCTTCCAGGCACTTCACTGCACTGCAAATACAAATAAAATAGGAGTAAATTACACAATTTAATAATAATGTAAGAAACTAGATACTTTCTTGCAATACTAATAACTCTTATTATACACGAGAAGGTATACATAAAATGATAATAAATAAGTTTATGAGGAGATTTTGTATCGAGAAAAGTTCAGCATGAGAAAACTACAAATCTTAGAATGAAGACAAATGTATCTTTCATGTTTAATTAGCATAGTTATGGGCACGTTGTAGGTAATTACGTAGCCATGTTAGTGAAGTTGTCTGGAGTCTACGGAAAGGACTTCGCACCCCGAAAGGAAAATATAGGAATTACAGTGTTTACTCGATATATGGCCAAAACACGGGACTAGTCACGGACATATATCGGCCAAGAGATACTATTCTTTGATCCACGCGACCTTACACTTCTTGAACCCTCAGGGGGTATATCCCGCGGCAGTGGGGATAGTTCTGGTACTTTTATCGGCTATGCACTTTATTTTTATTAGGTTGGCAAGAAAGTAATTTCGGTTTTCACTAATAGTTGGCTTTATGTTTTGTTTGATTGACTTCTGTTAACGTTGAATTTGTTTTCTTTCTGACATTTCATAACTGCATCTTTTAGGTTAGTTTTGAAGCAAATTACACGTAATTTTGATTAAAATTGATAGTTCTGTGTCAATTTGAACATGGAGTGCAAAAACGAACATTATAGGCACATATTGCTTTTTTATTTCCGTAGAGGTAAAAAAGCTGCCGAGGCTCACAAAGATACAGTGAGTGTAAAAAGTATTCGTACACCTCTTATAGTTTTAGAAAACCATATATTTCTTTACGTAATTGTACATTCTTTTATAAAACAAAAACACAATTACGATTATTATATGTTTCAACTACAAAATGTGACATAAATAAACTAACGAAAAGTTAACGTAAATGAGATATATTAAAAACAATCTGAAGTCTCTCAAAATTAGCATGCAAAAAGTATTCGTACATGCAACAAATTTAGCAATAAACGTGTTATAATTTGCGAAAATAAATTAAGTTAATATTTCGTTGGATAGCCTTTCGACTTTATAATTGCGTCCAGTCATCTTGGCATTGAATCCATTAAATTGGATGTGATTTCGTGTGTAATATTGCACCATTCCTCTTGAAGAGCAAGTTTTAATTGTTCTTTACTTGAAATATGCCGGGTTCGGATTTTTTTATCAAGCAGATGCCATTTTTCGGTCGAATTCGTATCCGGTGATTGCGGAGTTGTGTTCAAATATTGTGGTGTGTTATAAAGCAACCACTCTCTAGTGTTGCGTGCTGTATGTTTGGGGTCATTGTCTTGAGTGAAGATAAAGTTGTTTTTTATACCCATTTTTTCTGCACTACTTACAATATAAGTTTTTAATATGTTTAGGTATATTTTGTGGTCCATGATTCCCTCGATGAAGTGTAATGACCCCACTCCAACAGCACTGATACAACCCCAAACCATGATCGAACCTCCGCCGTGTTTTACACTTGCCATCAGAGCCAAAAACATTTTTACTTTCGTCAGTAAATATGACTCTTCACCAAAACTCGATAGGCTTATTAATATTATCTTTCGCGAAATCGAGCCTCTTCTTTCTATTTGCGGCATTTACGAAATACTTCTTGCAAGCAACTCGGCCGTGGTATTCATTATTTCGTAAACAATTACGAATAGTGCTGGCACATACACTTACTCCAGCGTTGTTTGCAAGCTCAGCAGCGATCTTAGGGGCACTAATTTTAGGATTAGTTTTTATTTCACGCACTATAAAACGTTCATCGCGTGAACTAAGTTTTCGAGGCCGACCAGATTTCGCTTTATTTTTATTGGTTTTTCGTTCACCATATCGATTTATAATTCCTTGTATAGTGCTACGTGGCCTATTAATTGTTTTTGCTATTTCTCGCAATGATTTGCACTAATTATGCAGTTGTATAATAATTTTTCTTTAAGTCTCACTTGTTTCCTTACCTTTACGACCCATTTTAGCGAATGTTACAAAAATTGACTGGATTTGCAAAAGGTCGCCACTAGACTGTGCATCAAAGACCCTGTCTGATTATTTGTCGGGTCCCGCTAAACCATAATATAAACAATCGGAAGTGTTTCAAGTACATTCTATCACCTGTACGAATACTTTTTGCGCGCCAATTTAGAGACACTTCTCATACTTTCTAATTTTTCTCGTTAACGTTAAACTTTGCCAAGTATATTTATATGACAGTATGTAGTTAAAATATGTAACAATTACAATTATATTTCGTTTTATAAACATGTGTGCAATTACATAGAGAAATACATGGTTTTTTAAGCCTACAAGAGGTGTACGAATACTTTTTACGCTCACTGTATATGTGAAGTTTATGGTGTGGATTGCTTAACAGTACGCACGTGCCAGAATTGGTTTAAAAAATTCCGTTCTAGAAATTTCTTACTTAAAGGCGACCAACTTTCTGGTCGACCAAATGAAATCCATTATTGAATCGGATCGTCATATAACTGTCCGAGAGATTGCAGACAGGTTAAATGTCTCGCATACAACTATAGAATATCGTTTAAAAAGTCTCGGAATCGTTAAGAAGCTCGATATTTGGATTCCACACGAATTGAAAGAAATTCACTGAACGCAACGCATCAACATATGCGATATGCATCTCAAACGAAATGAAATCGACCCTTTTCTGAAGCGAATCATCACTGGTGATGAGAAATGGGTTGTTTGCAATAACACAACTCGAAAACGATCATGGTCCAAGTGTGATGAATCAGCCCAAACCACGCCGAAAGCTGAATTGTACCAAAAGAAGATCATGTTGTCAGTTTGGTGGGATTACAAAGGTATTGTGTATTTTGAGCTTCTCCCAAGGAACCAAACCATTAATTCAGATGTTTATTGTCGACAACTAACGAAACTGGACATAGCAATGAAAGAAAAACGGCCAGAATTGGCAAATCGCAAAGGAATCGTGTTCCACCATGATAACGCTAGGCCACACACATCTTTGGTAACACGTGAAAAGTTATTGGAGCTTGGTTGGGAAGTGATGTCACATCCACCATATAGCCCTGACATTGCACCATCAGATTATCATTTATTCCGAAGTTTACAAAACTCTTTGAATGGTAAAACTTTCACTAATGATGATGGTCTGCAATCGCACTTGGATCAGTTTTTCACCGAAAAGGATCAGAAGTTTTATGAGCGCGGAATTATGAAGCTACCAGAAAGATGGCAAAAGATCATAGAATAAGATGGAAAATATTTTATTGATTAAAGTTCATTGCTTTGATAAAAAAATTGGATTTTATTTCACCTAAAAATATCGAAATTACTTTCTTGCCAACCTAATAACTTAACTTTCCGAGCTTAACGAGGTCCATGGGACGTAAATTAAAGATTAACGAGGTCCTCGACGAGGAAGACAAATTTCTTTGCTCGCCGACCGCTTTCATGCGAACCCGCGACTCCGCATAGTTATCTGCGACGCATACATCAGCATTTAGAGTAACCCACCGTATTTTTCAATTGGGAATGACATAGTTCGCGTGCTATTCGGGTTTGCAGACACGCTTTTCTACTCGGAGTCGGTTAGACCATCACCGCGTCGCCTCCTGCGAGTTCATATCGCCAACGAAGAGTACGAGCTACGCGAAAATAGATCGCCGAATAAGAACTTGAAAAACTCCGGGGGATATCGTCCAAACGCAAGGGGTCGGTTGGACGAGTATACCGATTACACTGAAGAGGAGGACGACGACGATGACGGGACCGGTGACGATAGCAACATCGGGGACGAGGAGGACACCGACGACGTTGAAGACGACGAGGAAGATGAAGAGGAGGTGAAGACGGACTCACCGCAATATTATGATTACGGTTAGTATTTCAACGTGAATATGTTTCCTGAATTTTCTAGATCGGTCTCAGAGACCCTTCGAAGGGTCGTCATAGACCCAGGAAACGAGGTCGGGAACCGAGGTCCGATTACAAGGCAATTGCTTTCGAGAGTAAACGAGAGGTCAATGAACCCGACAGGGAAGGGGCAATGCAGATCGCATCCGCCGAGGACGACTGTGACGACGATTCCACGGAACCGCTGCAATATTACGATTATGGTGAGGAAACGTCGGCGGCTGGCTGAGTCGCGTCTAAATCGTTCGGATCCGCTAGATACAATTTGCCCTGAAAGATCCAAGCACCTTTCGAGCACCCTTTCTTCCTCAGAATGGTTCGAGTCTTTCTTTGGGATAGACTACGCTGACGCGTCACTCGTGTTACATTTATTTGTGTGTCCGGTGTTAAACAACGCGAGCATCTACGAACAGAGCGATCATCTTTCTGTTTATGTTCTATTATTTTGTAAGCTTTCACTCAATTAACTGCGTTATTCGAGACCAACTCTAGAAGCACCGAGTAATAAATTTATGTGATTTATATTGCTTCATGATAATGACAAGACTGCATCTATTCGGACTTCTCTCATACAATTTTTATCGTAATACGTGCTTCAATAAAGAAGTTCATGCGAAGATTTCTGATGGAAATATTTATGTAATTTCAGTAATTGCGAAAGAGAAAGTTAGGAATCAGCCATTTTGATCGGTTCGATAGTTCTAGTGTTAAAAATCTATTGTGATCTTGCATTAGGTGTATTAATGGAAAACGAACTTTTGGGACAACCTAATAGATATAGTATTGCAATACGCAGATTACGAGTGTTTGAACATTTACTATAGAACGTAAGTATTGTAAAGTATTGATTGCATTGTCCAGCAAATTTTAACTTCTTCTATTTCGATTTGACACTTCAATCCGAAACGTGCTACACGAATGTTCCTTGCGTATATCGATGGTATACATATTTTTGTACAACGTTATAAACATTTGAACGTGTTTAACAGGTTGACTGCCAACTGGTTTGTATGTTCTTCAACCGAGTATGGAAATTAATTTTTATTGTGATACATTTGAATAAAATGCATTTTATGGTTGTTAGAATGGTTAGGATGGAAAAGGCTTAAAGTAGAAATCGGTATGATAAATTTTAACTTTATAGTTTTGATTTTGTTAATTACATTATTTTGATTTTGCGAGATTTTTTAAAGTTCATATTTTGCAGTTAACGGGTTAAACAGTGTTTAAATAAGGAGAATATTTTTAAAGTTCTATATTGTCTTGATATTCCCAATGTGTTTTGAAAATTTAGGGTCTGAGTTGTATGCAATTCAATGTAATTTATGTTTAATGTTATTCCATTAAGAATAATCTTGTATGTGAAAGTAACTTGTGATTTTGAATATTGTTTGATCCGAATTTCAATATTGTTTCCTTTCTTTTTTTGTGATTCTAGATTCCAGTGGAAATAGATTGTATGGGTTGCAAACTAAATTCGCCATGAAGCTGGCAACGCTGAATATTTTGCTCCGGTTCATCTGGTGTTAATAAAGAAAATTGAAGATGTATTAGATGGAGCATGCTAATTTTTTATGACGTTCACTACAACGAAGTCCAAATTAACTCAATAATAATTAATCCAACAATACCGTAAACGCGCTACTTTGAAGTACAACTATCTTTGTAACAATTACATGATTCAATTAAATGATCTTTAAAAAAAATCGAAGTAAGACGTCTCTATCTCGAAACAGACGTCTTTAAGACGATCAAACGACGTCCAGTTGGAAACACCTTTAAAACGTCTTAAAATGGACGTAAAATGGACGACTTTAAGACGTCGTGTGCTATCTGGGATGTAATCTAATAAACATGCTGCTTTTTTGTAATCTGAATGCATTATTAATCGCTTAGTCGGAGAGTACGAGTTATTCAATTATTCATAAGAAGATTACAAGTTTTTATGCAAATTAAGAATTGTCTGTATTAATTGCAAGATACAGGTGTTACATACATAGATATTTATTTTTTTACTTAATAACTTTATACAGTTGGGAACAATACAACAGTATTTTTGAGTTATTTAAATGTTTCTACTGTTTTGCATTTGATCTACACATTCTTATGCGTATAATGTATACTTTATGCGTACATGCATAAAATCTATCCATATGAATGACGTACCATTAGTTGTCGTAAATACATAGAATCTGCAGACTATTCATAGGTATGATTTATCATTGCTAATTTTCTGCATTTACGATAAAAATGGAATACCACACTGACATTAGAAAAATTTAAGGCTATTGTTAGGTTTTCTTGAAATTATTAAAATTATCAAAGAAAGAAATACATATTTCGTAAAATTGATTTTACATAGTGGGGGTAGCAATTACCGTGTCTACATTAATTATACTTATCTTTAAAGATATATGAGATATACCGCGTGAACCACGAATCCTGACCAGTAGAGATTACTCCGTTATTAGCAGTTTGATCGAAAATGTTTTCATCAGATATAACATGGTTTCAAGAAAGCTTTCACGTGATTATAGCAAATTTTTTGTCAACTACTTTTTTTCCATGATTTCAAGGTCATTTCAAGGTTTTTTCTCAAGGTCACCTTCAATTTTTTGCAAATACACCTATAATTTTTTTATGCATATCTGTTAGAAGATTTCAAGACGAATTCGGTAAGTATCAAAACATAAGTTTTACCTTAATTTAAACGATGTTCAAAATGGTGTCCGTCAGCTGCAATGCACTCGCGTAGACGGTGAATAAAAGAGTGTTTAGCACTTTGTATGACCTCTGTACTGATAGCTGAGCATGCATCTACAATTCTCTGTCGCATATCTTCCGGCGTTGGAGGACTGCTAATAACAGAGTAATCTCTACTGATCACGATTCGTGGTTTACTCTGTATATAAACTGATTTAATGAAAACAATGTATAATTTAATATGTCATTTTTAATATTCATTATGCTTTTAAAATAAGTATAATTAACATAGGCGCGGAAATTGGGTCCCTTACCCTATGCAGTCTACGTATTATACTGATGGTTTCTTTTCCGAAGAATGCTTGTTTACAATAAAGCTTCGAGTGTTCGCAACTATCGATCACTAGCATTATGTTTGTATTAATTTTTACTTATTTTATCACTGTGAAGTAGATCACATCGGATCGATATTATCTATTAGTCACGCACGTATAATTAATAGTGACGGTCAACAAATGTAAGTCATTTCGATTTTACAATTCAATGATTCTGATTTCTCCATGATATGCCACCTCGATTTACACAATTTACAGCTCCACGCTCAAGATTGCAATGCTTTCACCAGAGACACAGTTTATCCGAGAAATCACGTTCTCTAGGTGTTTTACAATGGGCTTTGTTTTAGCGTTTCATATATATGTATATACATATATTCTGCAATTAGCACGATTACCATTTGTAGAACGTGTAACGGACATCATAAAACGCAGTGATTCACTTTTCACCGAAAAATTTTAACAATACTTTAATAGAATTCAAAGGATCATATCTTGTGGGCACCAAAGGAAAAGACAATGATCTTGAATCACGCTCCTCTTCCCGCGATCTTTTAGTCTCTACATGGTTACCAGACCGTCAACTTTTGTGCAAATTCGTATTTTTATAGTCTAGTTGCCAAAGAAATTGCTTCAATTTGAAAAAAACTGATTGTAATAATTTAATAAAACGTGCTATACATCGACATGTATACAAATATTGCTTATTCTTGCTATTGGAAGAACCTGATTTTTATAAGCTTTCCTGTGCGTGAATTAAAAATATTTTAATATACTTTACGAAGCCTCTATGGATTCACAATTATCAATAACATTTTTACATTTGGTAATTCTATTGTTCTCACTGATTTTATAATTACATTGGGGAATCAATCAAAATCAACAACGATGCCGGTTTTTTTCTGTAACAGTTATTCAATAACTCAAAGTGTGACAAATTTTTAGAAGATTCACTTCGGGAACCCTTTCCGCGAATGTCTACCGTGGGAAGCTACGATGGATGAGATCTGGATCAAACTGTAAAACGGAAATCCGATTTCAGGAAGTGATAAACAGTAGGATGTTCTTGTCTTACGTTGAAATACAACGGGAAACTGTAACGTGTGACGTCACACTGGTACACTATAATACGTTTGGTGGAAAGAGTTCCTGGTTCGAAATTTTTTATACAATGCTAGATCTGTCAACCGTTATTTGCGATCGATAGTCGAAAGAAAAAATTGGATAACGCAACGACAGCGAGAGTATCGTCAACGGACACGTCCGTGTATGTTGCAATATGCTGTTATCAAAAGGCCATTCATAACATAAGCGGATAACTATCGTATTATGAAATGAACATCTGCCGTTCGGGATCACTGATATTAGCAGGTACGTTATGAAACCGCTTTGCGTATTCCTCGTTATCTATTACGAAAAAGAAATAGCGTAAACTTTTCAGAATAAGAAACTTTATACCGCCAAAACTACAGAAACATTTTCTGTTTATCTAGTTATTGAGGAAACTATTGTTGAACGAGCAAAAGTCGACGCAAAAGCGAACGCAAAATATACTTAATTGAGCTTAATTGACTTACTTAAGATAATTCCTGCGGTGGCACACGTTGCCGAGGAATATACTATTACGATGCCTCGCGAGATGTTGCGTATTTGAAATTTTCAATGTAGTCAACGGAGAAAACGAAAAGATCAAATATTCTACTTCGCGAACTAAGAAACGGGAGAATGTACGGTGAGTTAAAAAACGGTGACTTACAAGGCCGCAATAATTATTTGTCCTTTATCCTGTGCAACTACAGAGTGTCAGAACAAGCGGTATTACGTAGCAATTTCACGCAACCGTCGATTATACAGTCGTAAAAAAGGCTAACAATATTGTGGGCAGAGTGGTATGCGTCGTTGCGTTACTGTCAACACATACGTTGTGTCTCGTCGTGAATAATGATTAGGCGTGACTAGTTCCGTTGCGAGAAAGACTCGTTGAACATCGAATTAGGTGTACGTGATCTGAAAAGTGTATTATTCGATTCACCGAAAGGGACTCCGAAAATTGAATTCTTTTTTCCCCGTAGACGATTCGACCCGCCACCATGAAATAACATTAACGAAGTTAACACTGTAGTATGCGAACCGAGCTATAAAAAAATATTGTTCGATGCTCCGATAAACTTGTAATTAATTTATTTCATTTCAGATCCTCTTTCATCATGGCTCATTAAAGTTTAATCGTCTGTAATCAACATTTTCCCCGTGAAAAAAATAAAGAAAAATTACTAAACAAATAAGTATCAACGATACTTTTTCTTATTTAATACTAGAACTACCGAACGAGACGAAATGACTAGTTTCAAATTTTTTCTTTTATACCTACTTATTGGAACAATAAAAATATTTTCATGAGACATTTTTAATATACTTCTAAAATTATACTTATTATGAAGGAATATGTATGGTCGCGTGAAATAAAAACGGTTACATAAGTTCTTGACTCTCTGATGTTGTATGGTGTTACCTCCTATGGTTGCATTCGTTTTAACCCATTTGCATCATAAGGAAATATGAAAAGAAGGCCTTTATCACCAAACTTTTTTTTATTATATTTAAATACAAGAATGACTACAAGCAAAAGAACTTCATATTTCAGCATTGAAAGAAAAAATAAATTGAGCGTATATATACGCTCCGGTGATAGTGACCAGGAAAATTGAGCGTATATATGCGCTAATGATGCAAATAGGTTAATCTCATTGCAGAATTCTGATGTGGAGGAGGCCCCCTCCATTTCTCAAGATGCAGAATCATCTGCCACGGATATCACAGGTATCGCGTAACATTGGAAAAAAAAAGAGTAAATGGGCGTTCTTCAAGGTGCTTTGATAAATAATTACTAGCCTCCATCTTGATAACGAGCACCGTTACTGCCACTCTTCTGTTAGCGATTCATTTATACATTTTCCGCTCTGACTCAAAAAGAAGCTGTGAGAAACAGTTACATACAATTTTGTATTCGCGGATAATTATCGGCACAGATCGCGTAGATTAACTTTTCAAAGAGATGCATTAAATGTATGGTTTACGGTGAGGTACGTTTCCTTAATAAATAGGTTTTCCGCTATATTGTTCTTGGTCATTGTGTTTCTCATATTAAGTATGGAATTTATCATGTCTCGGAATCATTAATTTTAAATCGTGTTCAAATCAACGATTAATAAAATAGGAACGTAGTGAACACGTTACAATGCCAATGTTTCCGACTCGAAAATAATGTTGAACACACTTTACTCTGAAATATAAAGTTTCATTTGGGATCTACGTTAATAAAAATCTATATGAATAGCGCGAGAGTTGCAGTACAAATGTAAATAGTATTTTCTAAAAATAGGTCAATTAGTGTTATACAAGAAACGCAACTTATATTTGGTTTCGACACCGCTAACGGTTACTTTTAACGATCTAAGAGTGACCAACAAACGAGCACGATACAACACGATAGTAATTTAATGAGCGAGAGTGTCCAAGAGATTTGTAACACAATATTGTTGCTCGTAAATCGGAAAATTACAGTCGACCAGAAATACTAGTATTGGCTCTATAGAAATCAACAAGAAATTAAAGTGATCTAAATTTAGTGCTCGTTGAAATAAGATAATGCAGTGAAAAGTATTTTTAATAATTTATATTGTACGTGTGCATTTTCTAGACGTAACGAAAACAAGTATACTTTATATATTTCAATTTTCCTTTCTATAAATGATTCAAGTATTTAAGTTTTAAAATCTTTCTTTCTTTACCTTTTTTCTGCCAGCGCATTTAGAATAGTATACACGTAATATAAAATATTTGTCTGTGATGGATGGGAAAGAATTAGTGTAATAGAGGTAGTAAAATACTTAAAAAAATTTTGAAGTAGATATGTAAAATTATTACTAAGTACTACATTACTGCTACTGCAAAATACGTACGAAATCATCTACATACTTATAAAAAGATCAATGTTCAAAAGTGCACTGTTAAGATAAAAGAGGACTAGTTAAATAAAAATTCACAAAATAATATAGTGGGATAGTAAGACAGATTTTTAAAAATCCGAGCGAATATCTGAAATTAATAAATCAATATGGCCGCTCAATAGTTCTTACTATTTCATGACTAAGATCCATTTGCACATATTTTGTTTACGGGAAAATGGTCCTAGCAAATAAGTCCCGCTATCTGAGAGTCAATAAGAATGACGTTTAAATAGATTGAAATATTTGATTCATTTACAGTGTTAGTATAAACCAAACACGGAAGGGTAAATAAAAACTTATAGTAGACTCAGAAATGGAAGCAGGAGTACAATAAGTAATCTGTTTACGTTGACGACGCGGAGCGAACGGGGCTCCCAGGAAGGATCAGACCCATTTGTGCATGATTTTCCTATAGACACCGGTAGGAGCGCCGTTTCGCAAGGATATTTACGACTCTCATCGTTCGTTACATAGCCAAAGATCGAGTTCGGCCGATTGGTCGTGGTGCCGTAAGTAACGCGATATCCCGCAAGGAATGCTCGCCGATACCTTTAAACGCATAACGTTGTCGACAGCGCACGTAGAACTTGACCTCGCCGTCGTCAATCCATCGCCGTTCGGTGTCAGTGACCTGCCTCAAAAAAAGAAACTAATTCCACGAGCCAGTGGCCCGTTACACACCGCGCGACGTACGGACAGAACCGCGGAGGACGGATTCTGCGATCCTGAACGAAGTCGTATTCAGAGCCGCTTGTCTTTTGTTTTCGGTGGCTGGATCGCGGTATCGATCGATCTATATCGCTTCCGGGAGAGAGAGAGAGAGAGAGAGAGAGAGAGAGAGAGAGAGAGAGAGAGAGGGAGAGATTTCTCCGCCCCGTTAGAAATTCGTCGGGAATCGGTGCGTTAACGTTCTAAGTATTGCGTAAAACATGACCAGGAGATCAGGGCTTTACGCAGCCGTTCAATCGAGACGTCAATCTCGGTGATTAAATTCCGCAACCTTTCCAAGGTACCTATCGCTTTTCACGTCGAGATGCAAGCGTGCATTTTATTTAGCTATCGACAATCAGGTGGGACGGTTCAATTACGCCATAAATCATCACGCGCTTCGCATCCTCTTAAGACAACTTCATTTTCGCTGGTATCGCTAATCGAGGAAATTATATGTCCTAATGGAGACAATTTCAGTTATTGATCTTGAACGTTTGGTATTTTAGACGACTTAACACGTTTGACTGGTCACCACCACCATCATATTAGTAATCCAGAATATCAGTTTATTCCTTCTGAAATTACCTAGATTACAGTATAAGGTGTCAACTTCTTTATCAATTAATCGTAATTGTCAATAACTCTGATCGTTTGTATGAATGAAATAAACAAGACTTGTATGAAATACTCTACTATTTTACAGTAAAATATTTTTATTTTGACAATCTAAACTACGAAACAAAATGTTTGTATTTAAAGAATCAGAATCATAGAATAAAATATTTCCTGTAAACAATCTGAAACACAAAATAAAATATCTTATTTCAATAATCTGGCATAAAATAAAATACTTACATTGGATACGAACATTGTTTTCAGCAAGAATATTTAAAATAAAATATTTCGAGATGAAACCCAAATATTTTGTATATTCTTCAAATAAAATATTTTATTTTTAAAGTTGTACGCATACTTTAAGATAAATGGGATTATTTACTCTTTACTGTTTAAAATACTATTTTACCCAGCTCTGGAAATTATTTATCTACGGTACGCCGCCATAGTGGTTTACTTCGACGTCATCTTTTTGAATGGTACGCCATCATAGTGGCTCTCGTGCTCGTCTCGTGTTTAAACTATTAACTATTAACACGTTGTACACCGGCTAATTATCGGATGCTGAAAACCTGAATGCAATTGACTACATTGTTTGTTTACTTGTCATATATCTTCATGTATTTATCAAACTCGAAACAAAGAAGCGATAACAGGAAAACGTTTGAAGGTCGATTATCGTACAGACACGGAACGGTTCCATTTCAGTATAATAATATTGTAATAATACTTTTGTCGTTTAATTTCCAATATGCATCGGTACTTATATCATACGATACGTATAAACACTTATATTCAAATGCATTATTGTTCAAGTCGTATGGACCAACATTAAAAAAGTTATTAGTGGGATTCACTGTATAGTAACTGTATATATCATTTAACCTCGTAAGCCGAAAATATATGAAAATAACTGTCATTTCATTTAAGTGTGATTGTCTACTGTAGCGAAAAGCATGAAACACCGATTTCGGTAGTGATGTCGTTTTAAGCCGCAGCTAATCGTAAGAGGTTAAGAACTGAAAGATTGTAAGACGTGTAATCACCTCGTTCAGACTCTGCTCTTAGAACAAATCAACGGACGTATCAATTAAGCCGATTGTATTGGTTGCATCGGGACAACATGCGTGGTTATCATTGAAGTCACTCACACGACTGTTGCGTCTCGTAACGCGAATCCTGTGCAAGCGGATGGACGCGACGGTGATGCACACAGGCGAGCTAGACCACGAAAGAGTTACCTCGAGATAACGACGAGACGATGCGACACGGGACGGCACTTCGTCAAAGGAAAGCGACGAGACAACGCCAGCGGAAGTGTAATGCTATTGCGCGTCCCTTTGCATCGATGCAAGATAAACACGAGAGGGGGTCACGCGTGAGAGAATTGACCGATCACGAGAAAATCTGTCGAACGGTGTGTGTGTGTGTGTGTGTGTGTGTGTGTGTGTGTGTGTGTGTGTGTGCCCACTCGCGTGTGTGTGTGTTGGGTGCGTTACGTACCTACGAACGGTGTGGGTAGGAGATTGGTAAGTTACCCGCGACGCTGCAAGCCAAATCGACGAGTTTCTTTCGGCCGTGTGTGCATATACTCCTTGGCGCAAAGATATTTTAGTCGATCTTCCATTTAATCCTACCGCAATCCACCCGTGCGAGTCATGCGCATGGTTTTCGACTCCGGCACGGCGACACGGAGAAAGAGAAAGGACAGAACAATTTGAAGAATATCGGCAAAAGGACAACGGACCCTCGCGTCTCTTTGTGACGTCCGAATGTTAAATCGGTACAAGAGGCGAAGAGAAGAAACTGATCGGTAGCGAGCCGGCTTCATGAACGCGTCGTCCGGGAGGGGGCCCGCGGAACCAGCCTGCGATTGGTCGAACGGTGTACCACGTGGCGGCGTTGCGCGGGTGGGGATTGGCCAGCACGGCCGCGCACCGCGGGCGAAAGCGGCGAGTTTTGTTCTAGTATTTACCCCGCGGTGTAAAGCTGGATCTCGCGCTCTCCGGTGTCCTTAAGTCACGTTCCATTGTTCGCGTCGTTTCTCGCGGGTTCCTATTTCATCGACGGAAGGGTTCCGCTACTCGTTTGTTGTCCCCGGCTCTGGTGCTTTTCAATGGTGAAACGAGTAAGAATCGTGCGCCATGTTCGCGCCGCGAGCAGCACGCGATTCACCGGCTACCGTGGCAGCAAGTGATACGGTTCTTTCTCTTCTTTTTCCCTCTCGACCATTGAATGTACATCCAGTGGCGTGCCGTTTAAATACCGTGAACCGGGGTTCGGCAGTGTTGTGTGATCGTTGAGTGTTTGTGGTGCGCGAGGATGATGCCATTGAGAAGGCAAAAATCCTAGTGGTAGTAAACGACAGAGCCGAGAGCACGCTGTAGGACCGTGGAATGCACGCTGACAGGTATCCACCGCCGCGCCGTCGCACTCGGAATTCACCGTGCGGTTCTAACCTTCTTTAACCGTCTTTCTTTATCCCAGAGAGAAGTCGCCTATCCTCTCACTCGTAACGGCGCAAGCCTTGCGTGTTTACGCGATCATCCACCTCCCCTCGGGCCTTCCCTTTCTATTCCTCCTTTTCCTTCGTCCTTTCCATCCTGCTTCTCTGAATGGCGCGTCCGTCGCGCCTGCGTTTGCGTGCTGACGCTTCGCTACTTTTTGACAGCTGTCACGGTTCAAGTGCGCGTACACAGCCGACTCGTTTTGTCTCATCGGGCATCGGGGCGGCATGTGCAGGGAAACGACATATTGTCGTCAATTACTGCTCCTCTCCTCCCCCAACCTCCCTCGACGTTTCGTTACTTTTACCTAACGGCTCAGCGAAATTATTCGAATTTATGTATTGTTCGGGAACCGGTTTAATTTTTTCTTCGGACCAACAGGCGGAGTTTTTTTTTTAAGTGAAAACTGTTCAGTCGAGATGAGCCGACGCGACGAGTCACGCGAGATTAAAAGTTTCCAGTAGAGTAGTATCGTAATCTATTTGTGACGTAAATGAGATAGCGTTGTTGCAACAATGAACGGGCGATTAGTTTTTTTTTTTTTTAAGTAATCGAAAATAACACGACCGTTAACGGATCACCAGACGTATCCGCGGCACAAAGCAGGTTATGTGAAGTGAAAGTAACCGCGGAACCGTGTTAAAGGTTGCGATGTATGATGTAAAATCGTACATTGAAAATGCCGGTTATTGCACGCTTGATTTCCCTTGTAGTTGGTCAGCGACAAAAAACGAACGTTTCTGTCACCTAGATTATTTTCGACGTTGGAGGCCATAGGTCACGGTAGTGAGGATCGTTTAGATAATTGGGATAGTCTAGCGTTTAGGGGCAAACATAGATGCGAACAATCGACAAACAGTCCTCCCCCCCCGTACTATTCCCTTATCGCCGAACGTTTGGACATGATTTTAAGTGAACTTTGCCTCTGTTTTCTGACATTTGTGTCACGAGAAGCATTCGGTACTTAGCGTTCAAAAGCCTCTACGCGACATGGCGAGTGGAATAAAATAGTTCGTCTCCCTTTCTTTGAAGTTGTCCGCCAAGGACACGTGACAAATGACGTGTGGATCCCGCTCACCGGCGACGTTTGAAATTAAAACCCGTATATGATCCTCTATATTTTAATTACTGTTCGATGACAGCTTGTCCCAGAACGGGACAAGTAATCGTTCAACTTTAAACACGCATAACTTTTGAACCAGTGAATTCCTCGCCTTAAAACTTCGATTTTTGGCATTTTCTCGTCATGGTGCATAGGATTATATAGTAAAATGTTAAAAATTTCGGGGTTGTCAAGGGGAAGTTTAACCAACAATTGTTCAAATTTTTCTATACGTTGTCACAATTTTTCGCTTCTGAACGGTAAGGGATCCAATTACTGTGGGGGTACGAATTACCGTGCCTACATTAATTATACTGATTTTTAAAGTATAATGAATATTAAAATCAGTTAATATATATGTTATTATATCTTTTTTTTTTAATATCCATTATGCTTTAAAAATAAATGTATCTAATATAGGCACAGTTATTGGGTCCCTTAAGGCCTGATTTGTATGCACAAGGACATTCGATTTTTTCAGACTTCCGTTTGCTCGTCACTAATCACGTTTTAATAACCGGAAGTTGGAGTACGTCGAGGTTCGTCAGGTTCATTTTTAAATGTGACGGTGTTTAATTGTTTTTCAGACTTTTAAGTTCATGTGGACCTTATTTTATGAAGATTATTTTATTTGAAGGAAGAGGGCTATCGCTCTCATTATCTTATCAGATAATGTTTAAGCATGTAAAATTTTATATTTTTATTTACTGGCTTAAAGAGTCTGTCTATTTAATGAGCTGTGTTAAATACAGTAGTAATTAAGCCACTTTAACACAAGATATCGAAGTTTTTAACTAGCATACCTAAGTTTTTAAATGTTTTTTGAGATATTGCCAGATTAGCTAAATGATACTCTACTTTTTCGTATGTGTCGTTTGCATTATGACACAGGAACAGATACTACAGATCAACACGATCAGAATCAATTCGATAAAGAGTGTGAGACAACTTTTAGTCAACTCAAAATTTAACAACTTACTGTTTCGTGTTTAATTTCTTTAAAGGTTTACTTATTTCTTCTTACTCTTCGTTATATTATTTGTTAAACATTTTTGTAAATATTACCGGTAAATACACAAAACTATTTCACCAACTTATGTGTTAACGATTTTCTCAAAAAATGTGCATTTGCAAATGAACAGCGAGTTAAAATATATTTTTGATGATTACTTGCTGATTCATTCTATTATAATATATATAAAGACTGAGTTTATTGAAAATAGATGTAGATTTAGTTTTTAATTTGCAGTCTTATAGTTCTTTGTCAAATTCGATTTATTTGGTTGGGATAAATACTTTTGTGAATAACTGTAGCAAACAGAATATGCTTAGAGTAGTGTAGTTTGTATTACTATGTTTACATTCATCAGCATGTTCCGGTCACCTGAACTCCATCCAATGGACACGAATAAATGCGTCACTGAAAAAGTTTCTTTCACACTAATACATATGTACGAGTCGAATTAACTTTTGTGGCTTGTTCAAATAGTTATTTGATTAATTATTTCATTCGGTTACGTTACATCATTTGCTCACAAATTTTTCTAACGCCAAAATTATTCGAAAGCAAATATTTTTAGTTACACTACATATAAGTTGAATATAATTTAACAAATATTGGACAAATAAATAAAATCATCTTACACGTTTTATTCTGGTATCAATACAAAGATGAATTTTGTTCGCAAATCCTGCTGTATTTCTCGGGTCTTTTTTGACTTACTTACATCTATATGTTTTTGATACTAATGTAATTGTATCACACAGTCTTTACACGATAAATGTTCCAAATATGTAGCCTATAATTGTCCCTGGTCAGACCCGTGTTTTGGACATTTATCTAGTAGACACCGTACTTCGTGACCTAGTTAAGTCCCCGTTTTGTTACAGATGTTGAAAAGTGCAAGAAGTTGATTACTAATTTCCTTTTTCTTAACGTTATTTTGAATGTATGGTTCAACTGAGGGTTTTAAAAAGGTTTACACTAGGTTTACGGAGCATTAAAACTGAGTATTTTACATTACTTTATAAAAGTAGGAAGAATGTGTCTATCCAAGTTTTCAGCCATTTTTTAAATAATATATACCTAAGGAAATAAGTTTGTTGAGTAATTCCACGTAGATGGATCTTCACAATCTCAATAATCGTAAGTTAAAAATATTAGAACCCGTCATTTTGACAGGTCCCGTAAACCTAGTGTTAATTACGGTCCATTAGTTTAGCTTCAAGTTCAATGTGTTACGGAGAAAGATATGCTTGAAATCTAATGCTACCGGATGATACATAAAATCTGGATTAAAAGCGGATACTAAGAAATGAACCGTTACAGGAGCCAAATCATTTAACTATCTTTCCTAGGTTTCAATATTTTACTGCACTTAACAAGCGGGCTTCATATCATCAGATGACAAAGTTAAAAAAAACTTTTGGTAAAAATTAACTTAAACTACATCATAAATTTTCTTCATTTTTCATTGTGCGGAATTAATCAATTCGGCAATAATCATTTGAAACAATTTTCCACTAAATTTTAAAAACTGTTTACGACCGTAAACGATTCTTCATACCTACTCCAGAATTGACAAGGAAAAAAATTTTCTTATTCAAGAGACCATTTTGAATTGGATACTTTAAATAATTTATATTCTACTCGAAGTGGTGTTACGATCATATGTGCAACATATCAAACCCGGATACGCAACAGAAGAATCAGAACACATAGCTATAACACGATTCGTTTTGAATTAGATCACTGAATCATATGATCGAAAGCTCGCGTCCATTATATAAGGGGGATGACGCAGGAGGACGTTAATTTAAAAAAAAACATTCAGATCGTCTATGATCGTCCTCGGTGTCTCCTAACAGTGGTCTACATTCAGTACCGTTTGACCGCTATTCGCGATCCATGGATCCCTGATTGACTGTCAAAACATTGAATTATTGCATACGAAGCGACAGACAGTACAGCCGCATACTTTACACACTTGAACCAGCTTTATAGATCTAAGAAATTAAACAAAAGAATTCAACGAGTTCTATGGGATTATCCAATACGTTCTAACAACTTATTAGTATCTAATAATTTAGGCTACTCGAGGAGAAATTCAACATAAAAGATAGGTTTTACGTGGTTCTTGGTTAAGTAATAACCTGAGAAACTCTCATAAAGTGTGAAAGAATGTATGTGTGATAGTTCGCACGGATTATTTAACGTTATCGGATCAATGGGAATTTGCTCAACATCGCAAAATTGATCTTGATCGTGACCTTTGTCATTTTTTCCTTTTGGCGAACCTCGGATAAATGGTGCAACAGTTAATATATGTAACTAGGGTAAGGGACCCAAGTACTGTGGGGATACCAATTATTGTGCCTATATTAAAAATGAGATATATAATATTAATTGATTTTAATGAAAAGAAATTCAATATCTCTTTTTAATATTCATTATAAGTACAATTAATACAGGCATAGTGATTGTTACCCCCACAGTAATTGGATCCCTTACCCTATGTATAATAAACGTATAAAAATTAGGTTACGTTTAACTATACAAATATAATTTTTTTTTACTTCGCACATTGCATTATCAAAATTAGTTGCCTTTACAGGGGTAATGTTGAACTCTGTCGAACAGAGGATATGAATTAATAAATCAAGTGTAATGACAGTATTTATTTGAAATACTACATCAAGATTTTACGTAGAGTAAACATATCAAACTTAATCAAACGAACTCCTACCATTTCTAACAATTTTAATTCAGGTTCAGTGAATATAAAATTCATTGAAATTTATTTTGGTGTATCGACAATTTACATAGAAATTTATTCTATAATTACATTAAACATACAATGAACTCACAATATTAAAATTATAGTAATTAATTGAAGAAAAACACTCGTTAACCTAGTGACCTGTTTTACTAAAATTTTATTCATTACTAAAAATGAGATTGGAAAAACTGGTGTTTACATCACGTAATTATGGAATTGGTATGATATTATGATTCAGACTGGACTCTGAACGATTGATTGTTAGCATTCGGCGATTAATGCTTGACGAGGTCATAATTTTTCAAAATCGTAGATAAAATTGGTTTTTTGCTAGACATTATTAATTAGGAGATATTATTACCACGATATGGTATCTCGTAAACAGAGAAGTGCATTAGTTTACCAGACAAACGAAACACCGAGTCGGTGTCATTTTTATTGACGTATAGATTAGCGCTCGTATTACAGAAATCAACCATTTCGTGCGAAACTCCATGGTAAATATAATTTCGGCATTTTCGCTTGCGTGACCGGTATTTCGCATTTCTGTTACAAGCTCGCGAGACCGAGTAATTAATATAATTGCGATATTAAATTCAATGTTTTTCAGTCGTTAATTGTTCGCGTCGGGGATCGCGGGAGTGGGAATGAAAGAGAAAGAAGGAGGAAAGAGAGGCACAACGGGCCGAGAACGTGGCGGTCAATTATTCCGACGATCGGAATAATAAAATGCACCGGTAAACGGACGGATTTCGGTGAAGTTACGAGCCAGCGTACCGTTCCAGCCGGTTCGAGTGAAAGAAATACGACGGCGATAAAGTTTTCCTCCTTTCCACGACGAACGCATCAGGAAGAGGGATCCCGAAGGGCGACAACCTCTCTCGATCCTTATCCAATTACGCATGCGTAACTTCAGGCCCGCGTAATTTTTGTCGCGTCGTTTAAATCCTTCGCTCCGGAGCCATTACGCGTCCGCCTTGATCCAAGTTTTTACCGAGTCTTTTCTTTCGAGAACATAACGGAAACGCTTGTGTTTTAGACAATTCATGGTAGGTTCCAATTAGTGTGAAAATTTTAGATGTTGTCTATTCGTGGTGCTAATTAGTTACCTACTTTGTAGCATATTATTGAGCAATATTTTGTAACGATGCTCGTTCTATATGCTCTATGTTGCAACAATTAATCTGATGAAACAATTGTGTACATATACTGCATTCATTCAAAAAGAAATTACTATTTTACTTTTTAATATAAATTCGTACGTTCATTCTGTGAGATACTGTTAGCTAAACGTTTCATTACTGGAATATTTGAACAATGATTTCGTTGTTTTCTAATTTTATTTCATCATAATTGCAGACGGTCATAAATTCTATTGAAGTCTAAAATGGTTTTGAAAAGTGAGTCGTTCATGAGTAAACTACCTCTTTAATAATAATCATAATTTATACAAATTAATTTTGTGATAATCTTATACAAGTAATAAAAGAAAATTAATCTAGCCCTGTATATTGCTTCATTTTGCAGTTTTCATACTATCTCATTTTACACTTTTAATATCAGTTTAATAATAAACCCATAAATACAAAATTTGTTTATACGTTGTTTGAAACATTTTGCCTAGCTATCATCTTTGCGAATAAACAGCAGTATATGTACCTCAAAAATTGAGAAAAAAAAATTAAATGATATTTAGAAATGCCAGAACAGCAAGGAGAAATTGTAGAGAATTTTTTACACTACTTAATCTGTTTTAACTCTTTGTACTTATATTTAAATATGCAGTATATTTTATAATATTAATTTTTCTATTAAATAAGCAATACACATATGCTATTTTCAATACAATTAGTGAAAAATTGTTTAAAATTATTACCAATTGAGGATATGTCTTTTGAAGTACATTCTAAATAAAATACTTAACAGTTTATCCACCGGAAGCCTTTGTGATAGGCTTTTGAGTAATTGTGCTTTACCAAATGGTAGCTTAAAAATCTTCTTTTAAACAATAATCTTAAACGAAGTTATTAGATTACGTTATCGAGGGCGAGTTGTTTGTTCATGACGAGACTTCGAGATTTTTATGCAAAATTATCTCCATTAATTTCAAGCTGTAATAAACTGGAAGTAACACAACAGTATTTTTAAATTCCTCAAATATTTTTACTGTTTTCCATTTGTTCTGCTCATTTTCGCTATAAAATCCGCAATCTATGTATTTCTGTTACTGTTGAGAAGGATCTATTAAAATATTTTCAGCCGTGGACCATGGACTTCCAAAAATGATAGAACAATCGCATAATTGAAAATATAAAATATTATAGAATAATTGAAAAGAAATCTTCAAGTGCAAAGGGTTAATAATATTTTTTAAATTATTGCAACCGATTTGCAATGTGCTACAATTTTCTATACACCCTATATAGATGAGGAGCGTTGAAATCCCTGTATCTACCATCTGTACGGTATCCTCCAATCCCCTCGAGGCTGATCGTTGCACCTACGCGTTTCCTTTGCGCGAGTAACGTTTTTTAATTAGAACTCGGGGAAGTTGCGTTGAATGCCGAGTTTTTCGTGTAAATTGTTTCAAACGTAGTTCGCCGTTGTTTAACTAATCCAGGGGCTCCGGTGTTCGAATGAGTGGGACCTGACATAGTTGCTCACATCCGAGGATTATACAATTTTATTTCCAATGTTGGGCCTAGGTGAACCAGTACAGTATACGATAAAAACGATGCAGAACGAGGTTACATTATAGTTACCTTAGAGTTATAGTCGCCTCAGACGTTACGTTATAGAAGCAATCTCTAAGTAACAGTTCCCACGTTCACTCATTTCTCGTTTTAGTAGGCACACGTCAAACGCTCGTTTAACAGACGCGTGTTAAACGGTCGTGAATCATTCTTATCTTTCCTAAGAGCTCTAACCAGATAGTCAATATGTATTTGCGCTGTATTGGGAATCGGTCAATTATAATTTTTAATTTTATTGGTCCATTACCATTCACGACTCGCCGTCATTAATCACGACCGATTGAATCGATTGCTGGGAGACATTGGTCGCCGGTCGTTATTTGAGAACATCGATTTTTTAGATACGACAGAAGTCTAATTCCGTTTAATGCTTATTTTCTTCGCGTCAGAGTTACTCGCACTACTCTTATCATTTCGATAACTTTGAAGTTCCGATGAAGTCGCAATAAATACATTTAGCGATTAAGTATTAATCTCAATTTATTTCCATCATTAACAGTCGCGGTACATAGAAAGTAATACAACACTGATCTTTAACACTGAACCTATCAGTGCCGGTTAAATAATCGGTCTCAGATTTGTTTATTTTAAAATTGCTGAAATTGTGAAGAGTCGTTTTATACGAAACGGTCAAATAAATTTTTTTATGCAGTCAAATATTGTAATAAAAATGGCGAAGCATCTAAAATAATTCAATTTTGTCATTCTTGTGAAACAATATATGCGAGTCGCTTCTTGTTCTCGGTTTAGTGTTAATTTTTCTGATGTTACAGTTAATCATTGGATAATGAAGAATTACACCAGTAGAAGGTCTATAGAACAGTTCAATTATTTTATTTAATGGTGATAAACCCTTAAGATATGGTGTTGAACGAAACAGAAAAATATTGACTTACAATACTTTTACATTAAATGGGTCATTTATAACTTTTACTGTATAGAAAGTAAGTTCTTTTGAACAATTTTTGATTAAACACACTTTGAGTGTGATTCTTACTTATTTGTAGACTAGGACAAGCTTGCCTTACCTGTAAAAATTCAGTCCTATTTGAACATTTAAAATTATATAAAATAAATTCTTGTATTGCACACTTTGCCGATGCGATTACCCGCCGTTTTCTTAATCCGAAGTCTCTCTAGCCTCGGTTCACGAGCATTTAACGGGACCCCCTTCTATATTACTTGTATTCGAACGGATCGACAAGTCGCCATGCAATCATAACATTACGTCACGTCACAGATCAAATTGTTCAATCGTTACAGTAGGTCTCGCTCTGAGAATGCAAATAATTCACCGAATCGAGACTGCCGCGCGAGCACACGCGAAACTCGACGGTGGAATTCGAAAATGAAGTTAATAGAGTACCGTTACAACCATAGCGAACACGTTCGGTCGTTTCATGTAACGGGTGCGCCTCTTATTTCTTCGCAACAGTTGGTCTATTCCACGCGGTAACGGAGATAAATAATTCCGCGATGTTTGTGCCTCTATTATTTATTCGATACCATCGGGATCGCGTCATCGGTGCCTCTGTGGAGCTGCGATCGTTCCCTCGCAACGATTCTTTCGAACGAGCACATTCGACAAAAAATGGGAGTCTCATCAGTAAAAAAATCTATAAATTTTTAACGAATCAACAGCAGACTGCGAATTTCGATGCCAAATAAAAATTTTCTTTCATTATTTTGTGCTACTAAAATGAAACTGTTTTGACTGAAATCAGATAAGAAATTGTACTATTATAATATAATATAGATTAAAAATTATTGTTGCTCAACAATCGCCTGCAATAGGGGTAAACTCTAATATTTACTGTACCTTTTAACATTTTGTTGAATTAATTCCTACTTTCATGTCTGTAATATGTTTTTATGTTTTTGTTGTTTACATTAGTTAGTTGTAGGCAAATTCTAAAAAAGGCTTACCAAATAGAATCCTATTTTCATTGGTCCTAGCCTTCGTAGATCCAAAATAAATAAAAATCGTACTAAATTTTGTCGAATTTGATATTCTAGTAGTTTTTGGAAATTTTCATAAGCCATAAATGCATAAACATCCGCAGTCTAATTATGACTGTGGCTCTGCACGTTGACCATCATACGTTCCTCAGTGCGAGGGTACTTTTGGGTACTACAAAATGTTTGATATAATTCTGTTTATGTTGCACAACGTATCCCCATAAAATGTAATATTATAGGTGAGATTTAATTTGTTGAGTTGAAGTGTAAAGCAAATGTAGTTATCATCCTAGGATCTTTCATGCAACTATTTCTGAGAAGTTTATAAAGGTTAAATGACATCTGGATAGCCGGGCAATTTTAATTTCCGTGCAACTAAGAAATAATTAACTCCGCGAACATAATGCGATGTCTGGACACTAATGAGTTAATGCTAAAGTCTCCACCCAGAACACGTCGTTAATATCATAGGTAAAACTTCGAGGATATCATTTAAAAATTCGTGGAACCGCAATTTGAAGACGAAATTTAAAAAATAAAAAACTGTTCATAATTTCTCATTATTTTTAGTCTTAGATTATTTTTATCTAAGAATTATTGAAATTTTTTCTCGAAGCAATAAAATTAATTTGTGATCAGTGAATCCGGGGGGGGGGGGGGGGTCCCGTCCAACTGTTCGAGCAGCACATTTCACCGGTGAAGCGGCCAGTTAATTTCCCGTGATATTACCTTACAACCAATCGCAGCCTGCGGAATCCCCGCGAGCCAATGAAAGTTCCGCGAACTACGCCACGGTTCATAAACTCCCAACAAAGTCTTCGCGCGAACATTTCGATTCCGCACACGCAACGTCCACGGACGGTGCGTCTCTTTTGTTACATAATTTCTCCGGGAGCTTCCTTTTCCATCCCGTTCTCGCCTTCGTTTTCTGTCAGTTGGTAAAAGAGGCCGGGCACGGAATTTAACACGCTTCGCGCGAACTGAGTTTTCTGGTTTCCGGTCTCGTTGAAAATAAAAGAGAGAGAGAGAGAGAGAGAGAGAGAGAGAGAGAGAGAGAGAGATGCCGAGAACACGACACGTTGGACGAATACTTACGTGGGATAGAAAAAGTTATGGAACTTTTTAAGGGGGGAACCTTGTGTAAATAGCCTATTTTTCAAGAATTTGTTTTGTAAAATGTAATTCATAGATTGATCTAAAATTTGAGGTATCATTTATTAACGTTATAATGTAAACAAAAATATTTTTTGTAAATTTTAATCGTTAATATCAATGGTACAATGGCGGCTTGAAAATAGCATCCTGGAAACGCGCCTTGCAACATACAGTTATAAAAAAATCAAAATGGAATCGTTAGTTTATGCAAATACAAACAACATGACATTCTTCTTTTATTAAAATTTGCGATTTTTTGTTAATAACAATGTTTTAAATAAAAATTAAAAAAATCGCAGTTCGTCATGTTGTGGTAAATTATTTATAGAATATACAGGGTGAGTCGTCTGATGTCTGCACCTCAAATATCTTTGTTGTTTCTAAAGATACGTAAAATATGGTAAGGACAAAGTTGAATGGTACAATGGGGCTGACACGATGCAAAAAAATTTTGTTTTTATGTCACTTTTTTTAGAGATATCAAGGTCACCTTGACTTTTTTAAACGGAACCACCCTTTTTTAAACACCTACAATGATTGGTATGTACCAAGTTTCATAAAGATCGAGTAGTCAGTTTTTGAGCTACGTTGCACGGCGTGCAAAAATGCGTTTAAAGTTTGAGTAACATGAAAAACACGTTACGTGTTTGTATATTGTGAACAAATCTTAATTCATTTTAACTTACCACGGTTTTTTGCTAATCTGCGATTTCAGGGCCATAGAACAGATCTTTCTCTTCCTCAAAAAGTTGTACTTCAACCGTTCTTTCTTCTTTCGAGAAGCACGAGCCTTCACTTTATTTTGAAAATAACGTACCAGAACATCTCTGATCACTTTCTAGCTCTTTTATCGCATTCCTGAGGAAATTGCCTATCGATTTAAACAACAAAAAATTCTAAAAAATTTCATTTTACACAAGGTTCTCCCCATAATAGGTTCTATGTAACCTTGATGACGAGAGTTGGGTCCATTTTGAGCCATGGTGTTTCATTTGAATCCTGACCTTTTAGCAACAAAATTAAATTATTCAATAGGTGTACAAATTAATTCGTGTCTCTCTTGCTTCATCGGTTCGTCTACGAACAAACAAACTCGATTGAAACTTAGAAAATAATTTTCTATACAAAATATCTGTGAATTAGTTCGTAATATATCGACCTCAATAAGAAGGTTATTAAGTAAATATGGTAAAACTCTAATGACACTTCTTGTATACTATTCTTACCGTACGCGGTCAAAATGACCGGTCCTTAAAAAAAGTTATTTTTAACATAATTAAACGTAGATAATAGTCAATTCGTTGCTAAATGAATTAGTAGATGAACAACTTCCATAAAATGACGATACAAATTTATTTTTACATAATTTCAATTATATAAAAAATAATGCGATGCTCTCTCTTCGATTTACAAAATTGTACTGTGTCGTACACCTTTGCGGTTTGGATGTATAACGTCTCATACAGTAAGGTGGCTCATTTACCTTGAGTTGGCCATGCCACATTGAGAATAGCTTTCCTTCTGTATTAACCCTTTGGCCTCAAGTGGTGATGACTCTGAAGCAGAAAGAAATAGAAGCAGTAGAAATTATTGTGGCATTGTTTCAAAGAAATTACGAGAAATTTTACAAAATATTTGTTACATTACAAAATTTGTATTTAACAGATTACTAAACATTTAAATATTATATGTGGAAATCGGATCAGTTTCGTATGAATAAAATTAAAATATTCTAAGACGGAAGAAAAATTTAATTTTAGAATGAATATAGCGCCGAGTGCAAAGGGTTAATGGTTTAGGTCTAGAAAAGCTATTCAAATAGAAAAGTTATTTAAATACCATATTATCTCGGGTGGTCAAATTATTAAATAAAACGAGAAATAAATACTGAAAAATACATTGTATACATACTTTAACAAAAATCGTAAAGATAAATAGCGATGTGATCATGTTGTATGTACGAAATTGTACGCAGAAGTTTGAAAAGGTTAATTTGACCGGCCATGCTAGGTTTAGTGTTAAAAAAAGAAAATAGGAAGCAAAATTTCACTATGGTTACGTTCAAACCCAACATTTGTTCTATACCAGAGCTGTTCAGCGTCTGTCGGTACGAGCAGCGATTTTCTTGCCCTGTGCAAACACGGAACTGCGCACAGTGGTCCGGATCGCAGAATTTAGGGACATTCGACCAAAAAGTCGACTTTTCGAAATTGAAAACTAATCAATTTCTATTGCTTTGTAAATGTCTACAGACCTCGAAAATGAAGAAATTAATGAAATTGAATACATATTTTAGTTTCTATGATCATTTAAAGTTGAACGTTTTGAAAGTAGCATATTTCACTAGGAAAAACTGCTCAAGTTCTTTGCGATGTCCTCATCGTCTCGTCCCATATTTTCTCTTAATTTTTTTTTGCATGACATAGAGCATCCCTTTCCAATAAGAAACCATATATTTTTTTAGTAATAACTAATAATAATATATTTAAAAAATAATGCTGAATGATACATGACAGATTAAAAAAATTTTATATGTTTGTCAGAGGAGATCTTTTTATTCCAAAAGATCCCAGGCTTTAACAAACAGGAATATGTTCGGTACAACTTCCTTTAAATAACCGTACAAGAATCATTTCCTACTTCGTCCTACTTTAGAAGTTATAGTTGTTTAAAGCTGACAATGTTGCGGCGACCGTGCGGTCGCCGCGCGTTGGTCGTTGTGAAGCGCGAGGTAACCCGAGAACTCTTAGCACTGAAATCCGAATTCTAAACATCCGAAATGCTTATATTTATATTATGCATTTTCCCAATGTCTAACTGCATCAGTCGGATCAGAACGATACGAGAGAACACAGTGAGAGATTCGAAGCATTTTCTTGAAAACTGTATGCTGTTAGCTAGTTTTCTTCGTTGTACTTTGTTCATAGTTTATGTTTTTATTTGTATAGTTTATGTGTGTTTAGTTATAGTGTATCTGTTAGTGTATTGTAGTGTGTTTGTTAGTGTATTTGTTGTTGTGTATTCGCGTGTTTAATTAAGTTTATTACATACATTTATAATGGAGGCTTTCCGAACAAATCAAGACCTGTTCTACATTTTAAGGAACTCGGATAAAGACTTGATCACCTATTTTTATGTGAAAAGATATGTGAGGTACCGGATATTTCACCAGAATATTTTAACAAACTGAAAGTCAATTTAAACAAACTATATATTAAATTAAAAACGAAATGGATCCAATCACGTTATATTGAATCAAAATTTCTTCATCGTAATAAAAAGCGGTTAGAAAAAGATTTCATATATCCTACTAGAATATTATCAAAAATCCCATCAAGTCTAGAGGCTGAAGAATTATTAAAAAAATAAAGAAAACAAAAGCCACCTACTTCTTCAATAACAAAATGGTAAGATTAATTAGTATACTTCTTATTTTATCAATTAAAAAAATATTAATATTACTTTTACTCGCAATATATATTTGCGACGTTGGATACCTTACTTAACAACTTGTATACCTGTACATTTTATCAAAAATTCTAATAACATAATTACATTATATATAAAAAACTATAAGATTTGAATTTCGAATTATTATACAATGGTTTTAATAAGGAAAGCAACTGATTCAACAACTAAATAAAAATTTATAAAAATAATTAATTAACAAATCAAACAAAAAATAATTTGTAACATGTTTTATTAGAAAGAGATTATTTTGTAATATTTTTTAGTTCAAACCCCATTTCAATATCTCAAACGGTTCAAAAGTTATACACAAATGTCCCTAAATTCTGCGATCCGAACCACTGTGCGGCGGGCACAAAGCCATGCCCCTGCGGGTAAGGCTGTATGTATTTGTCACACGCATTGCTACAACTACGTGGCAAGGTATGGCCGTGCTAATGCTGTGCTATGGCTGTGCCCGCGGGCACCGGCGGGCGCCCTTTCTTGCTAATAGGATCGTTGAGCAGCTCCGTATCCGAGGTTCAAAACGTAGAATTTTTTAAAAATGTCCTTGTGTCACAAATTCTGATGGGAACAGATAAAGAAAAATTCTAGAAAGGAAAGGTTTTAGCTTGAACGGAACTTATAAGATATAAAAATATAAATTTTTGAATACAAGGACAGATATTTTGTTCATCGGTATTCAAAGAATCGTCGATTATTGTAACAAATACTGAATGATATTCAATGAGTAGTACTTTTAAAGAACTGTGTTGAAATAACTTGTTTCCATGGTACGTTTATTATGCAAATATTGAACTACTGTTCTCTAAGAGTTACTTTTTGAAGTTTCTGAAGTTATTGTTTTTTTCTTTTTTGATAAAAGTTTGAACAGGATTTTTTTTAAAGCGAAGAATAACTGTATTTCGATTTCCGATTCGAAACCCTTTCTCGATCAAAGTGGAAACCGTGTGAATGAATATTTGTTACGGTACTTGATTCTTTGGGCCCATCGAATGTCATGAACCTCGGACACATTTACATACGGTCATAAGAGTATCCGGCCTCGTCACGCACTTGAGCGGCCACCTCTCTTTATTTGCATTATATTCGGTGGAACGGAATAACGTTTCGTCACTTTATTGAGTAAACTTCGGCGGAATTCAAATTCTTATTGGTTGAAAACTTGTGCTTGTGCGCTGAATATTTTTAACACGAGGAGAAATTACAAAAGATCAAACAATGGGTCGAGAAGCTGATAAAATTCAATCGAATAAACTTGATTTTCATATATCAACACTTTTGTAGGCTACTATATAAATTCAGAATTCTGTAATTTCGAAGACGTGATCAGTCGAGATTAATTGCAAAATTTTCATAGAAAGGATATAAAGGTTCGATGGTACAATCTTCGTTTATATTACAACTGTATCAAATTAGATAGTTCTATAAACAATACACCTTTCACTCAGATTAACTTACCAAGTCTGTCGGAGAGGACTTTAGCGATCTTTCCGTAGGACACACTGTATACAGCTGCCTCAGTTTCTAATTATAGTGAAGCATCAGTCGTGTTCCAACTTCTTCGTCCTTTTTACCTCTATTCTCACACTTCTATACCAATGCAAAAACTCGTTCGCTTTATCGTAGAGTGGGTCGATAACGACCCAGCCTGGTAAATACAGTTGACTCTTGAACAAATCCAGGATTTAGTTATAGTTTTCGATTCCTCAGAAATTTATTTATTTTATTTTTCATGATTCATGAAAATGAGAATTTGCATAAACAACTGCAGTCTGAATATTATTACATTCTTTTACAACAACCTGTAGATATTGGAATACTTGTGGATTGGAGTGTACACATCTACAACGATTGAGAGGTCCTATTCCCATTATGTTTTTGACAGACGACATCGGTCTCGCGACGACCCTAATTTATGACATATGTGCATCCCGTATCCTCCCGCTCTTTCCCAGGCAGCCTCTTCCACGTGACAGAGATTACAGACTTCACAAACCGATTCGGCAGAAGCTCTTGCGGTCTAACAATTTATTCTGAAAAACATCCGTGTACAGTTAAACTGTGATTATTCAAGGGTCGACTGTATTCTCTTCTACAAATTCGTAGAATCACGTGGTATCCTCTTCAAAGTACATTAGTGCTCGCTTGAATTTGCTAAATCTTGTCAAATCGTAGTACCAGTGGAACGTTGAGATTCGTCCGATTAAAACGAAACCAAATACGATGTAAACTGGACTAGTTTTATACACTTAATGTACATAAAAACCGTACGATTGCTATATACGAAGTCTATAAAAGTAGACCGGTTCACGTGTCGTGTTTGTACTCATTTTAATCGGAGGAATCTCAATAATCAACTGGAACCACGTTCGAAAAGGTATAACCAAAAATGACTGAATTTGAATTTTTATTACACGTTTATATTTCACGTCTCGCGGCATACTTTTGCGTTGAGCCGTCGGTGCTCAACGAACTGCGTCTATTTATTTCGCTTTCGCTCACTACATATATCTATTCTCTTACTCTGCTCGAGTCAGTTCCTCGAAAAGAAACGCTACCCTGCAACACGAGAATTCGTCTTCCGGATCCCAAACTTTGCAAAATTTAACCGAGCACCGTCGCCTATCTACCGGCGCGGCAGTGGCGTGCGAACGAGTGAACGCGTGTATCGAAGTTTCGTACTCGGTCTTGCAGAGAAAGAAACAGGAAGGAGGGTAACGGACAGAGGGACGAAGCAGAGGAAAGAAGAAGTGGAGTATGAGGGCCCCGGAGGAAAAACGGAAAGCACGTTCACAGCTCGGCGAAGCGGTTAATGATTGGGAGTCACCGAACACAGCTGGCCACGTTGCTGTCGCCTGCGGCTGGAGATGAGCACGAAGGAGCTGAACTCGTCGACGACGATGACCACGACGACCGCGGTGACGCTGGCATCGTCGCCGATGATCGACGCCGCGGCCGAGGACGACGACGAGCCGTCGACCTTGAGCGATTCCGGCGACATGGATCTGGTGAACGGGCCGAATCCGTGGCTTCCGGCGTACGGGTTCCAGCTACAACATCACTCCCATTTTCAACCCACGCACGAGGATCTACGCGCTAATGGTTTGTACTGTTACCGTTTCACTTTCTCCTCCTAGTTAACAATCCGCCACAGTGCACTGTGACGCGTTCAGCGATCCAGTTTGTTAACTCTCGATCGACGGGTTAACCCCAAGCTTACGTTGTTGTCTCCTACTTTTTTGGTCCTTTCTGTGCATATTTGTCCAGTGTTTACTGGATATACAGTAAGGAGCATAACTGAACCAATAACCACAACTTTTGTGCAAATCATTATTTATTGCTAGGAATATAGAAGAATAACAAAAAATAAATATTATAATTATTTTTATCATCGTTAGAAGTAACTGAAGAAATCTTTTTCAATAACTAATGTCTCCCCGTTTAGCAACGACGAACAAAATAGATTGACTCGGTTTTGCACCGGTCCGTAGAAGAAATGTGTACGTGGAATGTTCTAGTAGTATGTTTACATCTAGCACTCTGGTACACTCCCAAAGAAAAAGATAGCACACGCGTGCTATCTTTAATTTCTCGCATTATAATTATGGTACAGGAAATGTGCCAATGACACAGAAAGACTACCTTCTACTAATATGTAAACACTA
>CM052128.1:11047688-11107183 GCA_028454245.1 Halictus quadricinctus
TGTCGTACTATTGCGTTCGTCGTTTATTTTCTCACTACAAACGTGAAAGAAGATAATACAACTACATTCTGAGTCACATACATTGACATCTAACAAAAAACGATCCACAACATAATTATTGATTAATTAATTCTTAACTCTTTCGAATTTCACAATTAATATTAATGGACATTTTGCAAGATTCTTTAAAGCTAAAATTTATGTTCAAATGAAATATACATGAAAATATATAGTAAATTTCAATTTAATTTCTTTTTCAAGTTCAGTTTCAAAATATATTCAAAATGGTTGCGTATTAATAGTGTTAAAAAATTGTAGAATTGCGAATAATAATTATACGTATGGAGAAATGTTATTTACATTCAATATTTATGAAAATTGTATTTCTATAATTTGGAAACGTGGTATCTATATTTATTAATATTGTACTGATAAAGATAATTGTAGATATATAACATAATGACATCAAATAAAAAAATATAATTTGAACATATAGTCATAATATCAGATATGTAGATGTACATAACTCGTTAATCATTTGTATTTGACCAGATTTGATCATTTTTGTGGATCTAGTTCCAACATTTATCGTTCGTCAGCGTAGAGGGCGTACGAAAACGAGTTGTTTACATGTGAGACACGAAACCTCATATGGTGATTGGTCTACTCCTATACCTCGTCTGTGATTTGATCATTCTTGTGGATCTAGTTCCAGGATTTATCGTTCGTCAGCGTAGAGGGCGTAAGAAAACCAGTTGTTTACATGTGAGACCCGAAGCTCCATATGGTGATTGGTCTACAGTCTACTCCTATACCTCGTCTGTGGTGATATAGCTATTTTTAATTTTAATTCCTACCACTAACGACGTTGCCAGCAGATTTTAGTTCCAGTTGGTAATACAGGATGTGACACGAAAATGGTAATGGGGTTACGTGACTCCACAAAAGTGGGCCACGAGAAAACATTAGATGATAGATCTATCCTATACCTCGACTGGGGTAAAAGTTCTCAAAAAATTAATGAAAAATGAAAAACTTTCTTATTTGCATTGACATTGCAATTGATACGTAGCCTTCTAAACTTGTGCCGGCCGTCTCAACCCTTAGTCGCTCGTTGTAGTCTCCATGTACTTCTCTACGTTTGGCAAACTTCAAATCACATAGTACCTCCACGATTGTTTTGATTTCATAGCTCCGGGGTTTGATCATTCTCTGAAGGAAGACTGTATGTTGTAGTCCTTAGCGATATATGAACAGAGCTCGAAGGATTTTTAAAAATTTTCAGAATTGTTAATTTCACAAGTCTGCAAAATAAAGTGTCAACCTTTTTCATTAAATCATTTTTATAGAACTATCAAGCCGATGAAAATGAGTTTTTAAGTTCTTACAGTAGAAACATGAGAGTGGTGTTAATAAAAATAATTTTAGTTGACAAAAAATATTTTGTCACTACCCATTTTTATTAGACTTTGGTAGTTCAGTAGTTATGATTTTTATGTAGTTTATGATTCATACTTTATTTTACAGACGACAATTTTGAAAATTTTGAAAAATTTTTCGAAATACGGTCTTCTCACCGAGAATGATGAAACCTCGGGGCTGTGAGTATCAATGATCGCATCGTGGATGTATGTCAATGTATGTATACCAGGCAGTGGTGTGGGTAGTTCTAATGACTCCCAACCGCGAAGCTGGCACTGACTTACAATGGGAATTCACTGTAGTGTGAACGGTTCCATTTAAAACGTATGTTTCAATGTCTTATTGTGCCGGAGCCGCGCCGGTTCGTTCCGTTGACGGTACGAGCCAGTCCGTGTTGTATAGTGTAAATTGACCTTTAGGACCGGTATGTGAGTGCATCGTTTGCAGCCAAACTTCCATGCCAAATCGAAAGCAAATTGAGACCAAACCTTGGCCTGCTTATAGAGGGCAGGTCAGTCGCACTAAAAGTAAATATCGGGCAAAATCGAAGGAAATCTTGCTGTAAGAGGGAAAACACACTACAATTTTAAGATCTGTAAATATTTCAATCTTAAAAACGAAATAAAACTTATAATTATTTAATTGCGAATTCTGTTTTGCCTTCTACAGAAAGATTTCCTGATTTCCGATTTTGCCCGATACTTACTCTTAGTGCGACCAACCTACCTTCTATAAGGAGGTCAAGGTTTGGTCTCCGTTTGCCCTCCGTTTGGCATGGAATTTTGCATGCAAACTTTGCACTCAAATACCGAGTCATCTATTTCCGCATTAGGTTCGGAATTTGTCGACAAATTTTGGTGGCAAATTATTTGCAAATAGGGACCAAATTCGGCTTCAAGGATGCTTTTTTCACGAAAATGACCGGCTTTTGCTCGCAAAGTACGACTATACAAACATTAATCAAGATTTGCTCGAAGCAAGTTTGTTTGACTGGTTTAAAGTATAGTATATTTGAATACAATACATTAACTTCAAATGATTTTTTCTCGTTGTTATTTTAATTTCATTTATGTATTACGAAGAGATTAAATATAAAAATTATCATGAAAAATGTCAGCTAAAATACAATTCAACTTTTATAATAGACCACAGTATATTTTAATAGAACATACAAATTTTTAATTATCTAACATTTTACCGTTATTATAATTTCATTTACGTATTACAAAGAGAGTTCAAATATAAAAATTGTTGTCACGAAAAATGGTGTCGGCTAAATCAGAACTCAACTCGTAATAGACTATAGTATATTTCAATACCATACAGTATCGAATGCATTTACAATTGATTTCCTTCGGTGGTAACAGTTACAAAATACAGGACAGAGAATATCAAGCGGGTGTAATAAAATCAACATTTTATTTTGAAAAATTGAGACAATACACAGATGCGAAAACAATGGTAGCACATTCTTAGCACCAATAAATAGACGTTGAAACGAATTAACGTTAGATTTTTTTTTTGTTCAGAGAGACTATACGCCAGGCTAACGTCGCTCGTCCGATCGAGCAGCCGATCGCCGACGACAAGAAATCGATCGTGATAAAAAGAAATCCCGCGAATCTGTTCGTGTCGCTACATATGCTTGGCTGTAACAGCGTTTTTTTCTTTTTTCTCTTTTTTAAGGTTATCTTTGACTTCTTTCTCCTCCCATTCCTTTCTTTTGATAAATATATCGAAGCATTTTTTCCCCGAACTCTGTTCGCCTCTGTTCGCAAGAGGCAAAGGAAATGGTTGATGATCAAGAGCGCGCTTGTCCTTTCGATCATCACGATGACGTTACACAATATCTAAATGGGAAAGGAGGCAATATAGAAAGGTTATACTTCGCCTTGGCAACCCAGAAATTTTTAACTTTTCACTACATAATCCTGTACATCTTGACAAGAAAATGCCAAAAATCGAAGTTTCAAGCTCCGTGTTTAACATGTTAAAATCTCTCAACTTTAAACATGCATAACTTTTGAATCAGTGAATTCCTCGCCTTAAAACTTTGATTTTTTGCATTTTCTCGCCAAGATGTACAGGATTATCTAAGAAAATGTTAAAAATTTCTGGATTGCCAAGGTGAAGTTAAGCCCATAGAAATATTCGTATCGATCCGCGAGTTAATGTTTTCGTCTACACACGTCACCGAACGATTCTCGCTGTTGATCATTTTCATCACTGACGGCAACTTCTTTTATCATTCGAACCGATTCGTTCCCTCGTCGACATCATTGTTTTTTGTTTTTTTTTTGTTTAGAACATGCGAAGAGCGAGACGAGGTAACAATTGTCCTGCGTCGTCGTTCTTTTCTTTTTCCATAAGACACTATATTAAATGACTTTAGAAACACGTTAGAAGGATCGTCGAAATAACCACGTTCTTGTCGTAACACGGTTAGGTAAAAGGAACTATCGGCAATTTGGTGGACTAACCGTTCGTGGCATGATGCTGACTCATCGACTACGGACATAGATTTTATGCAACTATGACGCAAACGATTCCCTAAAATTCGGTACGCTGTCTAATGAAGTGTCTAAAATTCAGTACAGTCCAATGAAAGTTTCGTTTAGAATCTAAACAAATTTCTTATTTGACACCAGTTCCTTTATGATCAGTGCCGGATTTATACTTCTGCCGCTCTTGGGGGCTACTTTTACGCCTCAATACTCCTTAAGGGGGTCGGCAGGCATTTGGCCTTGACTGTCGCGCTATGTTACGCTGTGCCCTTTTTTCTAGACATTTTACGTCTTAAATAAGTAAGTAATCAATTAAAAATGCATACCACCGTGTTTGTACATGTCTTTGCTACGTTTGTCCAGAGCCTTTTTTTGGATACGAACACTAAATATCTCGAAATTAAGAAAATCTCTCTGTGGCAGCCATCTTGTAACGTCATACTTGCTTCAGAAAGCGAGTTTTCTGCCGAATATTACAAATTACTACACGATGAGGTAGAAATTCGCAATTTGGGCTCTAGACAGACGTAGATTGGACTTTTAGGAAACACAAGTGACCACTTTGAAACTGCTCATTGCAATATTGAAGCGTCAATTTGTCAAGATTTTGACCCTTGCAAGTTCATATACGTATATTGCAGAGAGATTCTCTTAATTTCGAGAGATTTAATGTTTGTATCGAAAAAAAGGCTCTGAACAGACGTAGCAAAGACAGGTACAAACACGGTGGTATGCATTTTTAATTGATTACTTACTTATTTAACACTAGGTTTACGGAGCACTAAAAATGACTATTTTACATTACTTTATAAAAATAACATGAATGTATCTATCAAAGTTTGTAGTCATTTTTTTAATAATATATACCCAAAGAAATCAATTTGTTAAATAATTGCTCATGGATGCATTTTTACAATCTCAAAATTCGCAATTTAAAAATATTAGAATCCGTCATTTTGACGGGTCCCGTAAATCTAGTGTTAAGACGTAAAATGTCTAGAAAAAAAGGCACAGCGTAACATAGCTTGACAGTCAAGGCCAAATGCCTGCCGGCCCCCTTAAAGAGCCAACTCCCTCCTCGCTCGCTCCCTTTTAAGCTTTCTCCCCATAAGTTTATCAATAGTACAAAGCACAAAATCATTAGTACTACCCTAATTTTGTTCAAACTATTTCTCAGATATGGGAGAAACAGGTACCTGCATTCTACATTCTCCTCCAGTAAGCATTAAATGATTTCTTGTAATTTCATACAACGTCATTCAAACATGTTATTTTTATTTTTAGATCGGTTAACATTTTCGTTTCTTTGTTTCTATCGTTGTAACTTGTGCCTTTGGTATTTTCCCAAAAATTTGCCTGAGCTATAGCCCCTATAGCCCCTCTCCACTAAATCCGCCACTGTTTATGATAATCTAGAACAATCTACGTTTGTATACATACACGCAGTTTGTAGTAAGTACATCTAAAATTTAAACTTGTTAGAACAATACATTGTCCAACGAATTCATTGTTCCAATGAATCAGACTGTTAGTTTGTTAAAAACACCTATCGTCTCTTATCGTCTTCGAGTTCTAATCGACGGGGGGCCATAAACACGCAGTACTGTATACATTATTCCAGTTTTACATTTAAAACGTGTTTAAAACGTGTTTGTACTTAAAAAAGTACACTACGTCATCAGTTGCTAGTTACAAGAGTTAACAAGGAGTCGTCGACCACGGAGATATTTAATAAAAGTTTTGTCGAAGGATCAAAGAACAGTAACGTAACGAAGAAATATCAGATTCATATTAAATATCAAAAATTTGCAATCACGCTTAATTTGTTTTTAACACTCGGAGTTCGTGTCAGCGTTGGAACGATTTATTTGAGTACAGTATGAACGCTTCTAGATTAACCTAAAGTCAAATCAGACTTTAACACGTTAATTCTTTAACATTAGCGTATTAAACGATTAACATCAGTTTTAAATTAGCGAATGTTAGACCTATTGTCAATAAAGGCAGTAGTCTTGAGATCATTCTGTGCCCTAAATAGTGTATTATTAATAAAGGGAGTCCGCCATATTGAACGAATGCAGTCAAGTAAAATTAACCATCTCGTATAGAACGTTTCTTCAAAATGTTTTAAACAATAACAGCTGCTTAATAATTTCTAAAGTATTTTATTATAATTATCTTTAAACTTTTAGTACTCTCGTCAGCAGTCTATTAATTTTTTTTTTAATTTGACGTTCGTTTTGATTACTCGTATTTTTTATTAATCTAACACGATGTCGATGGAATGAAGTATAAAAAATCACTACCGTTGGCACTAAAATCTACTTCGCGATGTTCTCCTTTTTTTCGACCAAAATGGCGGCGAAGCAGCAGTGTGCATCAGAGCCTAATATAGTACAATAATTACGGAACGAATTTTGATCAATTGTTTCGAGAAAGTTTGTCGATTTCGATAGTAAAAAAATTGTTTAATCGAGATACACGTATTTAAAACGACACCGTGAGTAGGAATTCTTTTGAGCGATAAGTTTTTCACAGTTTCATAATTGGCACTATCGTTCTTTATCCTGAATAAATCAGCCTTTCGCGTTCGTATTTGACGAAACTATGTTACGTTATAGTTATCATTATTAATTCTTGAAAGGGAATCAATGAGTCTAGGTAAGCACGAACGTTTAAAATTCTTCTTAATTATATTTTAAGGAACCTTAAGAGGACGTTATATGATTTTGCATTGACGATGATGTTATTATTATTATTCTATATGAATTCACTTGCTGAATCGGTAAATATGATTCATCACCATTATTCTAATTACAAATTGAAAATATTAACTACTAATTTATTGTAAATAAAAAAAGATTGATTTCGAACTTATTAAGAGTAATCCTATATTCTTAAGAATCCAAAAAGAGGAATTGGTTTTGTAATATTTTCAGAGTTTTTCGTCTTCGAAACTATACAAAATAGGGAAAAATTAATTGAAAAAATATAGAACGTATTAAGCATAAATAATTATAATTGTATAACTTCGAAAATTTTTCAATTTCAATTTCATTTGAGAAAAGATGGCGACAGTGTGTCATAGAATTTGTTATTTTCGAGAAATCCTCAATAAAGTTCGTCTTAAACTTTAATTACAAATTCCAAGCGAATTAGTTCTTATAGATTCCGCAGACTGTTCAAAGATCCGTCGACTTTTCAAACCAGAATACATTACGATCCGTTAATAGTTCTAAAAAAAAGTCAAATAATTTAGAAAGATTAAAAATAATCTAGTCGTTCGCCATCACAATTCACGAAAAAGAATTATCTACATATTGTACTATATGTATAGATACAATTTTTTATAATCATTAATTCAATCCTTCTTCGCGAACAAAGGTAAAGCGTAATATTTCAGTATGTATCCATGTGGGAGATTGTTTATATAAATTATATTTCGCTAAAACTATCCCTGAATTGAAAGTATCACTGGCTAATAGTATTCTAAAATTGAAATCGGTGAACTGATTAAATAATCGGTTTGGCGTCGACTTATTTAAACGAAATAATAAGTTATTCTCAAATAGCTATGCTTGTATTTTAAAAACGGAAATGAGCAAAGCAAGTGGATTTTATTTATTATATCCGCATTAATTTATAAATAGTTAAAATAATAATTTATTCTCATATCGCTTCATATTTATATAAGAAACATAAAATGAGCAAAATAAGTGGTTTTTCCTTATTATATTCGATTAATTTCTAAATGATTGAAATAATAATTGAATAGGTGTCCAGCAGAAGAGCATATGTTACATTTTGTAAAACAATAAGACATCTTACAAGAGGAGATCAAAACAATTCGTCGCTCCACGTACTAATAAAAGCTAGTAACATTATATGATATAGAACCCAGTGTCCATTTCTTTCCTCCGAAAAGTTCATTCCAGAAAATTTGTAACATACACCTTTCTTCTAGACATTCATTGAATTTATTCTGAAATGACTATGTCCACATTTATCAGACATAAAACGATCAAAACAAGTAGCCATTCGTTTTTATTATTCGAACAGGAGTCTCATTCTTACAGAGCTAAAATAATATTCGTGTCAGAGGGCCACTAAAAATTTCCTGAGGAGGAGAGTTACGGATCGTAATGCGTTAATAATAAAATCTTTGCGAAAGAGATCGATCTCGATAAAAAGAGCGTTGCGATGGAGCCACGAGGTTAGTCCACGAGATCAGACATTCGAAGTGTTTCCTAAATAGAAAAATTCGCTCCTTCTAGCACGATTCGCGCAAGATTACTTTCTCGACGCCGAGTAGTATTTCGGTCTACGCTTTGGCACAAAGATCGCGTCTGTGAAAACGATAGTTTCTTTTCTTCTTTTTTTTTTAATTGGATTTGAGCTCGACGGTTATCCAGTAGAAACTCTACTTTCGGAGACACTGGGCGCTAGTTTAGGGGTTACAGACCAAAAATCTGATCGGGTTTTCGGGTTTCTGGTGTCTTATTATTTTTTTTTTTTTGTTTATTTCACACAACGAGGTTTCCCGAAAACAGCCGGGAACCGGTCGCGTTTCGCGCTCCCCGCCATTGTTGTCGGCGTCGTCGGACTGACTCGATACCCTACTACAATAGATCTCTAGAACACTCGCGATCGAGCCAATCTGACGACGCGTCCTTTTAAGACTTTTCATCTTTTCATATAATATATAATATATATATATATATGATAAAATTCAAAATATACAACCGTAACTACGTTAAACCGAACGAAAGGACAACAAGATATTTATTCGTCATTACTTTCGAAAACGATCGGTCGAGTTCTGAGCGTTTGATTCGTATTCACACGGCCTAGCGGTTACCTCCTTCGTGGGATCGATTTCGCATCTTCAAAAAAAAAAAATTATAATAATCGTGAGTAAATGTTCACGTAAAAATTATTGAGCTAATAACTCCGATAAACAGGGAAAACCTTTTTCTTGACAGAATTGCACGACTCTGTTGCGGATCTACTAATAAATGCAGATTATTTATTAATATCATTATAACATTCTTAAAAAAAGAAAAGAAATGATTTGTAACGCAATAAAGTTTCTCATTTTAAATCCACAGTCCAGTATATAGATTGCAGATTTTTTTCTTATAAAAATCACAGTGAAGGAGAAAGCGATTGAATGAATGAGAGAATTAAAAACGATGTTAATGTTTGACAATATAAATGCATAAAGATCCGCAGTCTACCAGTGAAATATTTCGTTAGAATGTCCACCTCACTTCGATACAGGACCTCTCTCAATAAACATTACGCGAAAGGATGTTTTCCAAAATTAAGCTTTCGCAAGACTTCCGTGAACTTTGAAAAGGTCAGAAAACATAGGATAGAAAACAGTGATCATATGTTGAGCATTAAACCGAGGAACCGCCGCGACGGCCTGTTGTACAGCCTCGCTGACCGTGGTAATCAATAAACATCTGACAGAGCAACAACCAAACCGAGGAATTTCCTTTTGATCTATGTATAAGTAATCATAGAATTACTCTAAAAATCCCGCGGGCGAGGTCTACGAACGGAACGCATAGACGACGCTGGGATACGCGTTCGTCGAATGCCCACAAAAACCGACGGTCGCGTTGGTCGACCATAATCGAGAGGAGAGTATTGTCGCGAACGAGCAGCGAAGCCGTTTTATCGAGCCGATAAAAATGTACGATCTCCCCAAGCGACTCAAACGTGTATGAACTCTCACCGAGCGAAACTACAAGTACACAATTTAGACCTATCCGGGGGATTGAGTCGAGGCGCGAGAGAATCAGCGACCGACAGTCTGGTCCGCAGACTAGTATAATCCTCGTTCGTTGGTCCACGTTGAATCCCGTGGATTATCGGATCGTTGAACGGGTCTCCTGTCGATCCCGTTCGACGCGCGTCGAAGCATCGTCCCTCTTCAGCTGTTTCGCACACAGACTGCGACAGCAGACTCGACGCCGCGCCGCGAAAGGACTTCCTCTCTCAAGAACACTTTTCACCATTACTCTCGGGCCAGGCAAAATCTTACTGAATATAGTAAAAAAGTCGTTCAAGCGGATACGGTGCATCTAATCAGCGTTCATTCCTGCTCGATACTAATGTCGACCGTTCTAACCCTAGACGAATCTGTCGGAAGCAGCTGCAAACGCTCGGGCTCCACGTCCAGCATGATGATGCACATGAAGCTCTTTCCGGACGCTTGGTCTCGCGGATAGATGGTGACCGCCGCGAATTTGTCCACGGTCCCGTCAACATAGGCTCGCAGCTTCTTGTAGACCTGCGGGAAGTGTCTCCTGAGGGACACACCCCTCAGCTTCAGTTGCCTCTGTATGTTCGCGAAGCTGATCTCCCGGATCCTCTGCGGCGTGTTCTGCCCATTGTTGCCGGGCATGGAGGTCAACACCAGCATCTCCGGGGACTCCATCTCCCTGGTGATGTTGCAGGGTGACGCGGACTGCTGTCTGCCCTGTGGCGACGCGGACGACGAGGACGTGTGGTGTCGGCTGGCCGAGTCCAAGTGGATCTTCGCGCACCTCGACACCAGCTGCCTTTCCCATTTGACAGCTCCGCTGGTGGGTACCTCGCTGACCACGCAGACAGCCACGTAGAGCACCAGCCTGGTGTCCGGATTGTAGGACTTGCACAGTCTGATCACCTCCGCGTACAGGTCCGCGCCCATCTCGCTGGCCAGCAGGTCCGACCATCTGATGTAGGTCGGCTTGCCCAAGTCCACGAAGCCGTTCGCGATGAACTTCTCCGCGGCCTCCGGGCTCGAGAAGAAACATTTGACGGCACCGCGACCGTGAGAAGCATGGCCACGCTTCGCCAATGCCGAGATGTGCTTCAGCGTGATCGGATCCTCCTTCGCTGACGACAACACCTGCTTGCACAGGCTGCCGGCTCGCGAGTGCAGACAGGTCCGACGGTGACGCTGCCAGTGAGCCTTCCTGCACTCCCTCGAACAGTACAAGCAGGTGCAGTTGTGACAGCTCTTGTAGGTTTTCCTCGCCTCGGCCAGGGTAGCCGTGTTGCTGCATTTGTTGTTTCGGCAACGGACGACCTTCTCCGCGGCATTTCCCGCCACCAAACCGTTCGCGTCCTGGTTGTTGTCGAACGAGACCCGTCGGTGACGCCCACCTTTCGACTGCATCGTCGACATCTTCGATGGAATCGTGTCACTGCCTTCGCTCTTCCGTCGCACCAGCTCACCCACGTAGTGCGCGGCACGATCCTCCGTGGCGCCCTGCACGTCCATCACGCTCCTAGCGGACTCTGCGACAGGCGGACAATCACGCGGATCGTCAATATTATCGGGACCTCATCGGTAGAAGATTTGTGCTCGCGATCCTCGCACCGGTTCGTTATCGTTTGCAATTGCTAATTTTGATGCGTGCTATTCAGCTGCTAGACTGCGGACCCTTTACGCGATTCGTGATGAATGTTATCGAGCACGATCCAGCGAGATGTCAATGCCTTTTCTGTACAGTAAAACTGCGATTGATACTTAGTGTTTCTTTCTCATTTTCAGCAAATATTTTCTTCTGGTCATTTCTTGTGTATTGGGCTTGGCTGCTTAAAGACGAACGCAGACTTTTCACTTTCGATGGAAAATTCATTCGAAGTGAGGAAAGTAGGATCAGCGTCTATTTCTGACGAATCGATTGCATGATTCATCCACAATGAAACAATGAAACAGCAGTGATAAGTTTAAACCTGTTCAAACGGATGACCTTTTCATTATCATTTTCTAATGTATTGAATTCCCATTATTGAAGGAGTATAAATACTATATTTTTATGTTCTCATATGATCACAGATTAATTTACATTTATAACAATGTGAAACTATGAAGTGTAACGTCATTGAATATCATAGAAAATTTCGGTTATTGATATAAGGGTTAAAGCTTTTGAAACAAGATCTCAATAATTATTTGTTAGACCTTCTTCGATTCGATATTATGAACATTCTTTGATTCATTTTATTCAATGTCGAAAGTAATTTTCGTGATTCACTGGATTGTTATACGTATAAGCAGTGTAAACAAATTAATGCGTGCAAAGTGCGTAAAGCTCAATTAATTCGAACTTAAAACCTACGACAACAATTATAACAGTTTATTTTTCATCCACGGCACTGCATAAGATCTTATCAAAGGTTGACGACCATCAGCATTTTCATAGAAAATGATAAGTCAATTCGACCATCCCGTCTAATACCTTTAATATATTTACAACAGCAGAGAGCAGCCAAGCACAATAATACGAACATTTGATTAGTAACTCGACGAACGGACACGTTCGATCGAAGTGTCACAATTATAGCAATGGGTTTCCAATTTTTGCGCAAACGATACCGGTACGATGGACCGTACAAAAGCGAAATGGAACGTGACGATGTAAGCAATGTCGTGTATATGGAATGAGAATGATTACCGTGACAGTTCCCAGTGACAGCAGTGTTAGTAATTCCGTTAAATTACCCAAATTTCTACCGACGGTGGTCGTGAATCAGTTAACGTGCGTGAAAAACGGAAACGGATTTCTCTTCGTTCCATCTTGAACTATCACCCTCCCGAGTGGCTTTAAGCTCGTTGGTGCAAAATCAAAACCCCAAGTACGAATTTCAAGAGAAAACGAAAAATAAAATAGACACATACGTGTACAAAAAATGAGTTGTAAACCGTACATGTTAAATGGTTCCAGAAGAAAGAAAAAAAAAGCGAACTAAGAAGAATATAAAGAACAGACTGAAACGAAGGACGAGAACTTTGAAAAATGCCTTACGAATGTGCTCGGACTTTTAAATCGTTCGCGTCTTCGGAGTTTTGCGGCGGTTCTCGGTCGTCATAAATGTAATTAGCTCTCCGGGTCCCAGAACGGCTAGTATATTGGCACCGCTAAATTCGTCTCTGATCGATAAGCCTCGGATCGAGACGTCTGTATTCGGAGGAGGCGAGATACCGCTACGATTCCGCCTCCCCGAACTTCAGACGCCGTGACTCTTCTCTGGAAAGGTGTAAAACAACGTAAGTGGAACTGAATAGATCAACAAAATTATGGAACGGGGGAAACATGTCGCGAGACGCGGTTTTCTTTCTTCTTCGTCGACCGACGACACGTTTCACGTTGTTTCCTCTCGATTTTTTCGCTTTTCTCTTTTGTGTCGATCGTCGATCGTGGCTGACGTATATGAGGTAAGGCGATGGCCGAGGAGGGAGACTCGAGATCGCAAAATGGCGTCCGTGTGATCGGAAATACGTTTCAACCCTCTCGGATCTAGCCCTCAAGATGTCTGCCGAATGAATTTTCATCTCTCAATTTCGTCGACAAGGCACAGTGACATATGTGGAAAATTCACTATTTCTTAACCTCTTATCGCTGGCATATCGGCGAGAAAATACTAATTCAATGACAAAACTATGTTTTGTAAAATTATTTCTTTTTGGAACCTGCACCAATGTATTTGTGACATTTTTCTGATTAAAATGATACCAAACACGACACCATTCCTATTTACTTATTTAATTCACGACACAGTAGAACCTCCATTCGAACTAATCAGTGGAACATGAATGTTTTTACAACCTTAGATTAAATCCTTGTGTATAATAAATCGCGGTGTATATGGATCGCTTTCGATGAAACTCTTCGCATGAGTATTCGTAGATCACCGGTTCGGATAATCGAGGTTCCACCGTATCGCGGATTAAACAAGCAAATATGATCCAAATGGTGTCGTGTTTGGTCTCATTTTAATCAGAAAAATCTCCCAAATGTGTTGGTCAAAATTTAATAAGAAAATAATCAAGAAGTTGTGTCACCTTTCCGCAAATATCGGGCATATCATCTCTTCCGCATCTACCGTGATATTTCACTCAAGATATGTCGCGTCTACGGATGCGAGAAGGTCGAACGAAATTTCCTGGCCCATCATTCCATGCAACGGTGTCAACGTTTCAGTGTTCTATTCTTGACTTTCTGTGTATGGTGTTCCGATCTGCTGCAAGCGGATTGCGGACTTCGTGCAGTAAAAAAATAAACGTAGAATATTGTGAAATCATTTTATAGAAATGTCATAGTATTTGCAATGTAAGCATTTATTTCTAATGTAAATGTATCAGGATAGACGAATGTTTTGTTTATATTTACGAACAACTCTAAAAAATGTTTGCACAAAAACCCGCAATGTGGTTGTCTGTGTTCGATAAACTAAACCAATACGCTGTATTCAAATGCAAATTTGGTTACACTGAACGAATGAATTTATTGGAATGGATTTTCTACTGTATATATATATATCCATTCCAAATTTCTGTTTTCTCCTATTCTATAAATCATAAATGTTTCACTGCTTTTGCGATAAAACCGATTTGTAAAAATCGACTTTTACACATTAAACTACATATACAGTGTTTACTCGATATATGTTCAAAACACGAGTCTAGCCACGGACATATATCGGCCAGGAGATACTATACTTTGAACCACGCGACCTTACACTCCTCGGCGACCGAGGTCTCTCAAGCTTCTTGGCCCCTCACGGGGTATACTTCGCGGCAATGGGGATAGTTCTGGGACTTTTATCGGCTAGGCATTTTGGACATATATAGAGTAAACACTGTACATACTAAACGTGGTTATTTGTGCACGTAGATATTTGGAATAAAAGTCTCAATCCTTTACTAACATTTAATATTTTGCGTAAGTATGCTTAATATTTTGTTCCATGTTTCTAGTACTTAAGGGTGCAGTATTCAATTTAGTCTCGTTTTCTACATCTAATCTGTTATCAATGGAATGCAAGATGATGTGTTGTTTATTTGAAATGGATACTTTCTAAAAGTTTCATCACACGTAGCATGCAATTTACCTGAAATTGTGCGCGAAACACGGACACCGTCCTTTGCAATGACGAAATGAGAGGAAACCGAACGATCGTTGAATATACTAGGCGCTAGGAAAACTCGGACGACGTAAGAGAGAGGTAGAGAGAGAGAGAGCGGGAGAGAGAGAGAGCGGGAGAGAGAGAGAGAGAGAGAGAGAGAGAGAGAGAAAAGGGGTGCTTGTGAGGGATGAATGACAAGGCGAAGTGAAACATAATCGGAGCGCATAAATTGGGTACGACAAAGATGCATGGCGATTCCACGATTCAGATGTTAACATGGAAATGCCACGTTTACAGATCAGCGAAATTACGTGACAAAGTACCCGCGCAACATGGCACAAAATTTCTTTCGAAATTGGGTAGTGAACTCTTGAATTGGTAGGCGTCCACTGCAGCGGCTGAAAAATGCTGTCGAATCGCAGCGCGAAAATGACTGAGATTCTGTGGGGGTTTTAAAAGCAGACACTTCCGCAGATTATCATCGCGCGGTTGTATTCAAATTGCATCTTATGAATTTTCAACGAACGCTCTAGATCCATTTCACTCATGAATTATTAATTTCCCTTGCGAGACTGTTGCATGTATATTAAATTTTAGTCCATTCCGTACGGACGCGAAGAACAATTACCTAATCGCTGCGGTTCATTGACCGTCTCAATGGCTATTTCACGTACACGTTTGTGTAATTAGCGGACTGCGGATCTTTAAACGTTTATGGCTTCCGAAGATATTCGAGTAGCAATAAAATGGACATTTTAATTCATTTTTGCTTATATTTTCCACTGTGTAACGAAGTTATCAGTTTAGTTAAGAAAATTCTATTTTCATTTTGAATTGCCAATTTAACTAAGAAAAATCTATTTTGTTTCGTCATTTGCACACTTGATTGTCCGATCGTTGTGCTAATATGGATTTTCAAGACTTAATGTACACAGAAACTGGAATCAAAGAGAAAGTGTATCCTATCTAGGGTTCTAAATATTATACATTCGAAACTTCATTAAAACTTTTATATTGTATTCCTATTGGTCCATCTTAGGAAGTCGAAGCGTTGCAGACACTCATTTAGAATGTACGATAAACTGTTCCACTATTTATACACGCTGATAATCAATTACGTTTGTCCTTACACTATTTCGTATTCTGCATGCAACAACATTTTATGTAATAATCAACTTAGAATTGCGTTTTCAGAATTTGCTTAAATTCAGTGAATTTTTTTTAAACTAACAATCATAAAAGTTGCACAAAATCGCAGTAATTTATTTAAAAAGAGAAAATTAAAAAGTGAAGATTCAGTGAGTCCTGATATACTTCATATATCGGTATAAGAATATTAATATTTAAAACTGGACAACTGAAAGATCAGAAATCTGAGCTACAATCAACGTGCAAGCAATTTGTTAGAAAATATAATGAAAAATGAAGATGCCGATTTAATTGTAACATTTGGTTGAATACAAACGACAAGTTTACCGGTCCTCCTCAATTGAAATATTGAATCGACATTGCGTACTTCTCTTCTCTGCTTCTCATTGTAATAAAGAAAGAGATTGTTAATCTGCTAATTCAGGAGGTTGAGGTAACTTGTTGTTGGCAATCGCTAGTGTTTTTCAGTAATTTTCTTAATTCAACCATCAGTTCGTTCAATATTCATTGAGCGTCGTATACGAGCCTTGGCTCGTTGAGCGTTGACACGTGTATTTAACCATTTCAACACGGCTTTCGACATTGGTTGTATTTATATCCCAGCAATTATAATTATTGCCCCTCATAAAAGATAACAGGAAATACGTTAGCCAAACTGTGATAAAAAAAATTAGAAACATTTATACATCTGTTAAACCCTTTAAAATTTCATACCAATAATCTGACTATTGAAATAATAAAATTTACAAGACTTCATTATTATAGAAAATATTTATAATTATTATAGAAAAGAATTCATTATTATAGAAGTAACAAAACATTTTTATTTATGATGAATCTCCCCAAGCATAATATATTTTATTTCAAACAGTGATACTTCGCGAAGGATTTTACATGATAAAAATTACTGAACTACAGATTTTATGTATTTATGGCCATAAATGACTAGTTATAATTTGAAACATATTTTATCTTCATTTTAAGAGTTGCATAAGAGTTGAGTAATCTATAAAAATTGCAGTTTACATAAAGATCCGCAATACAATAATCGATAACATAATCATCAAAAAGTAAAACTTAGCCACTTGTATAACAAACACAATGCCATGTTGAAAGGGTTAACTGTATATGTAATAGTAGATACACGTGTACTGAAATGAACACATCCTGAGATACGTATACTGTGCGTGGCTGTAAAGAAGACTGCGGATTTTATGCATCTATGACAAAAATGAATTGGTGTAATTTAAAATGGCGCAATGATTAGAAGGATTTAAAAATATCAATATATTATCATTTTCACCTTATCAACACTGCAACGCTATTCTAGGGTCTCTCATGATCCCTCTAAAATTTACTGTACACTGATTCAACTTCTTTCGAACATTTGGTTGTTGTAATCTTTGAACTATACATCTAGATCTAAATATATTTTAGTAAATTTTAACCGAATTTTTGGGGGAAATCCCTGTGCGGTGCTTCTTGGACCGAGGAAACAGTATACCACTTCGTGGTTAAGATTGATAAAGAAACAGAGAAGCTTCTATACGGCTGCTGTTTCCTGCAATTTTTATTTTACACAAAGATTCGCAGTCCAGTTATTAGGCATATACATATAATTTTGTTATTGGTCGAAGTGACTCATGTCTTCTTTTCGGCCACGGATAGTACACGTAGAATAAATAGGGATCTCTAGTTTGTCCATTCAAAAAGTCACTAATTAAAGTTGCTGGCTCACACAGAGTGACTCCTTGTTAACATCTGACAGGGGCGGGAAAGGGTGGGGCTGAGGGGTAACCGACGAGTTGTAGATGCGAGCAGGAAAGATACATACACATAATAGAGCTCGTGGGAGAGTAAAGATTAGGTTTTGTTTTGTTATCGCACTCTCGAGTCCCTCGAGAGGATCCGCCTCAGAACGAAAACTTACATAGTCCTCCTACCTTGGAGGTCTTGGCGTAGGTCGCTGCAGCTCTTCCCGGCTTTCGCATTCGCCTGTCCAACGTTCGTTCGATGCCGCATGGTGGCGGATGCGCCAGTCGTAACTGGTCCTGGCCCAGGACTCGGGGTTCGCGACGCGGATGGCAGCCCGAGGAGGGAATCAAGGACGTCCTCCAGGGTCGTGGAGCCGGGGCTCGGCTTGTTCCGCAGAAGAGCTGCCGTCGCCATCGCCTCGTCCGTATCGCTCTGGCCCGATCCTAATCGGTTTCATGCAGGGGTCAAGAAAGTGACAGAGACGTCCGCGTCATCCTCTTGGCCTCGAACGTTCGTTTCTTTGGATAGTTTCTGGTCGTCGCGTTTCTCGTGCGTGGCGTTTCGTCTGATTTTTCTGTCTCGTCCTCAGTTTTTTTCTTTTTCTTTTTTTCTCTCTCTCGTAATTAGGTATGAACCATTTAAACGTGTTTCAAGTAGCTGTCGATTTTTCCCGATTTTTCCGGATTTTCTGCCGATTTGGCTCTCCCGTCCCGATGTTTCGTGTCGGAACACTAAATTTTGTAGAACGCTACTCTGACAGTGCGAAATTAAGTTGCTCTGATAATTACGAAATCCATTGCGAACTCCTAAATGACTGTGCTATATCAACAAAAACTTTGAAATCTATTTTTAAATAATGATCCCAGGAGAAATTACGGGATTACTTAACGCAATTCATTAATTAGCGATTGAAATTGTTATTATTATTAAAAAGTTCATTATGAAATTCTTACCTATGAATCGTAGATTTTTTAAATACTGTGAAGTAATCACCGGTAAGTAACGTGTTAAAAATGGTTGTAAGAAATTCAGGATACTAAACTAGATTCTAAGAAGGTAATATATTGTAATGGTAAGGTATAATAATATTAACCATGATCCAAGAACTCATAGTGAAATTACGAGTCCAGTATCAGTGATCTGAAATTTCTAACGCAACTACATGTCTCTGAACTTCGTGCATAGGAATTTTGCAATGAATGATAGTCTATGCAGTCTAAGGAATGTAACCTTTAACATATCAATGGGTTTAAGCATTATTCTGTGTTGGATTAATGTTTTTTACAAGTTAGAATGTAAAATTGTTATTTTTTAACTCCTATTTTTAAATTGTCTCGAGATTGAACTTTCCATACTATAAGAAGACAAGAATATAATTGAGGTTTGTAAAATTTTTTAATGGAATTCATAATTTATGGAAATCGGATTCAAAGAAATTTTTGTTTTGTATATTAAAAGATTAATAGTATTAAAAATAAAAGTAAGTGATTACCGACTATGAACAATAAATATTAAATATATCGATCTTTATATAAATAATTTGTACATTAAAATTTCTGTAATCTAGGATTCCCCGTGCTTCAGAATAATTTTAATGTTAGTTAATCTTGGAGTTTCAAGAAGTTTGGATTTATATTTGTTAATAGAGTTTCATCAATTTTTTAATATCATATTTAACTATTTCTTTGAACAACAGTATAATGTTAACTACATAGTTAGTCATCAACACAGGAGATAAAATATTTACGTACCCAATTACTAATTACGTGTATTTGCCAGCCAATAAAAAGCAATTAATAAACAGACCTGATCATTTGAAAAACGAGAATTTTCGTGTACTGAAAATTGTTTACCTATTTTAACGAATCCCTTATTTTCACAGTATTTATCTCTACATTTATAGTATCGTTACTTAGTTCAGTTTAGTTATTTACAAACTAACAGTCAAGAACTCCATAATTTAAAATTTGAAAGAATAATTTCGTTGAATTTTTTCTTACTGCCAGTTCAAAATAGATAACTTGAAGTCGTAACGTTCTATTTGATAGATATTCACCGATTCAAAGTCATCGAGTGGCACGATCAATAATAGAAGTTACGCAATGTTCACGCGGCGCACGGAACAATGCGTGTTTTGTCTTTTCAATGTTCGAGTATCACGTAACACTGGCTACAAAATGGACATCGATTGCTACTTGAAGCATGTTCACTGAAAGCGCGCGAGGTGTATATGCGGAAAGGTCGAAAAACCTCTCAGCCGACCATCAAAGTTCTAGGGTGCTCGTCACGTGTTTCGTTGGGGTGTCTGCCAAGGGCCCTTTTAAACGCCACTTTTTTTCGGTAGACGTCCATTGCAAAATATTCTACACTTTTACCGTGTCAAAAATGACAAAAAAATCTTGATACAAATTTTCAAATATTTTTACATCGTCCAATAGAGCAGTTGTTAACAAATTGCGCACGGCGTTCTGTCCCATCAATTTTTCAAACACCAATACCTTCTATTCGGTTAAAAAATATTAGCATTTGTCTTACCGAATTCCTATTGAAGAGTGCAATTCTCTTTTATTTTTTAGAATTTGTGAAGAAGACATAATGTATTCAAAATATTTAAGGATTGGTTAGAACAGAAACAGAAAATGTAAAACACTCGATTTTTAAAATGCATCAAGGAAAACGAAGAGTATTATCAATCACTGATCAAAAGTATAAGATTAGTGATCACCAGACTGCGGATGTTACGCATTTATGACAAAACTGAGTGCCCTTTAAACCAGGAGAATCATTACGAAAATTGTGGAGTACGGACGTAATATTTTCAACTTGTTACAATGTTTAAAATAAGAAATAAATGTCATAATGGTGACAATTTTGATTTCGCGTAAACATCCACAATCTAGTAATTAGAAAGTGAAATGAAAACGAAAATAGGTTTCGCGCTTTCCATCTCCATTCATCATTTTCTGGCGAGTTTGTTGGCAAAGCGAAACTTAAGAACGAGATAGCCGGAAGTCCGCACGCGCAACACGTTAACAAACATCAATGTCGAAGACTCACAGCAACTTCGACGTTTTCTCATCAAACAATAAGTCTCCTTACCTCGATCAAGTCGAAGAGAAGCCACGGCTCGTCCCGGAGTCTCTTTCGAACGTCGACTATTTGCTACAAGGATCCCTTCGGGCCCGACGTTTCTTCCAGACGAACTCGTAACGAGCACTACGGAGTTTTCGTCTCAGCGAAAGTTTTTACAAACTTCGAATCGACTCGAACAACCGTGAGAACTTCCGAACGGACTCTGCACACGCGGACAGAACTCTCTCGTGGGAAGAGAGGGAGAGGGAGAGGGGAGCGAGAGAGAGAGAGAGAGAGAGAGAGAGAGAGAGAGAGAGAGAGAGAGAGAGCAGACTAAACTCCGCGGGCACAAACGTTCGTTGAGACGCACTTGTAAGATGGGCTCTTTGCGTTGCACAGAGACCGGCAGCGATTCTTGTCCAAGGGGGATGTCACCCCCTCAGTCAGAAAGTAACCGAACCAGTCCAATGTGGACCTGGTAATTAAACTTTCTCCACTTCTGCGTCTCTTAGATCTCTGAGATCTCTTATTCTTGCATTTACTGTTGGTTCAGGACTTGCAAATCAAATTGTTAGAACCATTTACACTTTGTATATTGTTTGTAAAGGATTACTCTATTCTATGTCCACTATATACAGGATGAGTCACCTAACGTTTGCACCTCAAATATCTTGGTTGTTTCTAAAGATACGAAAAATATGGTAAGGACAAAGTTGAATGGTACAATGGGGCTGACATGATGCCATAAAAAATTTTGTTTTTATTTCATTTTTTTAGAGATATCAAAGTCACCTTGACTTTTTTTAAATGGAACCACCCTTTTTTAAACTCCTACAATGATAGTCCCTTTCATTAGGAATTCAGTGACTATATTATTCCAAGGTCATTCAAGTTCAAGGACAGAAAAAACGTATAAAACTAAAATATGGAAGCAGAATACCTGTATTTTATAAATGTTCGAAATGATGGCCGTCTACGTCGATACATTGATGTAAACGAGCTCTGAAGGAATGTTGAACTCTGATAAGTACATCCAAGGTGATATTCGTATATGCTGTGATGATACGCTGAAGCATATCTTCAACTGCTGTTGGAGCATCCATATACACGGTCTCTTTTAACAGATCCCATAAAAAGAAATCCAGTGGATTTAAATCAGGCGAACGTGCTCGCCATGAAACAGTTCCGCCTCGTCCAATCCATCGGTTTGGAAATCGAGAATCCAACGTTTCTCTTGCTACTCGTGCATACTGAGCAGGACAACCGTCATGTTGGTACTACATATCATAGCGATTTTGTAAAAGGACATCTTCTAACAAAATTGGCAGATCTTCTTGCAAAAATTGAGCGTATTTCTGTCCCGTCATCATTCCTTTAACGAAATATGGTCCAATTACTTTGTCCTTCAAAATACCACACCGCATGTTTACGCTCCATTGTCTTTGATGATCAATTTCTCGCAGCAAGTGCGGATTATCCACAGACCAATAATGGGCATTCCGTAGATTAATTGAGCCATGATTAGTAAATGTTACTTCGTCCGTAAACAAGACATTAGAAAAACATGAATGATTTTGAAGCAATCCATTGACAACAGTTAATTCTATTTTGAAAATCATTCCCGTGCAATTCTTGATGGAGCGATATGTGGAACGGATGAAATTTATGTCTGGTCAGAATTCGTATTACGCTACTTTGACTTATGCCTGCTTCCCGGGAAATTTTTCTCGTACTCACGTGAGGATTGACAGCTATAGCTGCTAAAATATTAATTTCATTGTCTTCATTAGTCGTAGGATTCTTCCGTTTGTGATATCTTGCATGTACACTTCCAGTACTTCGAAACAACCTGTACGTATTAATGAAAGTCTGTCTTGAAGGAGTGTTTCGCACTGGGTACCTTTCTTTATAAACTAATCGGGCCTGCACTCCATTTTGTCTACACTCACAGTAAATCGTGACCATATCACACTTTTTAGTCACTGAATAAAACATAGCGGAATCGCGTTTGGAAACATACTGATAATAAATAAGAATGCTGCATAACAATAACATTGAAGGAATTTAGTATGTTTACTTTAACTACGACCATAGTATGTTTACTATTTTCTACAAGTTTTAAACGTGATAAACGTATTCTGCTTTCATATTCTAAATCTTATACGTTTTCTCTGTCTGTGACCTTGAATGACCTTGGCATAATTATTGTCACTGAATTCCTAATCAAATGGACTATCATTGTAGGTGTTTAAAAAAGGGTGATTCCATTTAAAAAAGTCAAGGTGACCTTGATATCTCTAAAAAAAAAATGAAATAAAAACAAAATTTTTTATGGCATCATGTCAGCCCCATTGTTCCATTCAACTTTGTCCTTACCATATTTTACGTATCTTTAGAAACAACAAAGATATTTGAGGTGCAAACGTTAGGTGACTCACCCTGTATATAATAGATATCTTCTAACAGATGCTCCTTCGATATTTAAACATTAATTCCTAAATATGTACACCATATTTTTTCCTATTGTCTAACTAATCTAGTAATACTTTCGAATATTTCCTAAAAATTCGATCAATATTTATTAAATTTGCAGATCACATTCTCTAATATTCTTCAATTATTCGAATAATACGTTCCAATATTTTTAAAAATATTTAAGCAATATTTTTGAGATACGCAAAGTACAAATAAATTTTAAACATCAAAACAGTATGTTCTAATGTCCTCTAAGTATTCGAACCTCGGAACGAACTGAACAGAAGCTCAAACAATTTTCGAATGTTCAAACACGTGACGAAGTAACTCATAGAGGGGGAGGGGTTTCGTTCGACAATCGCAGCCACTTATCGATCACCCCTGGCAAAAAGAATCGCTGCCGGAAGCTGTAAAAGTCGTATACGAGGAAAGAGTGAGGACGGTGTACATTCCGAGCCTCCTCGTGCGTGTATTCTGAATGTACGGGCAGAGCAGGGGCTTAGCTAATCACGAGGACAGAAAAAAAGAAAAACAAGAAGAAGAAGAAGAGATATAGAGGGTGTGGGACGGAGGTGGTTGCTTGTAGGGTGTATTGCAGACGCCTACGATTTTTCTTCACCCGTCATCTACGCTTCTATGTTGGTCTACATTGTGCTCTCTACTTGCACTGCTTCTACAACTACCAGACGCACGCAGGCTAGCCTAAGTTCTATAGCTGGAACGTTCTATTCCCTTCGGACAGGGCTCCACGGAAAAGCACAGAAGGCGAAAACGAAGCTGAAAGTACAGGGTTCCTTTTTCGAACCGCCGTTTACCAGATATTTACGTGGCAACCTCGTTCTCTTTCTGCCGGAAGAAACGGCGAAACTGTTTTTCTTGTTCTTTTATATTTTCTTTTGTGCTCTATTTCTAGCTAGAAGTACATCGAGCGCGCGCGCGAGCACGCAAATCACGCGGATGCAAGAACAAGTCGTGAAACAAAATTAAAAAAAAGAAAAACTAGATTGAGAGAAAGAGAGAGAGAGAGAGAGAGAGAGAGAGAGAGAGAGAGAGAGAAATAAAATAAAAAAGAACGAAAGACGAAAGCGATGTTGCGGCGAAACAAATACAGCACTTACCGTGACGACACAAGCAGAGCGCATCAACCAAATTAATCGATACACGTTTATAGATTGTATGTATATATTTTTTGATAATTCGTAAAATGTTGGTACAAACATCGTAAAGGTTGCGAGTAAAATTTCTTGTACGCTACAACTACTACAACAGCAACAATGCCATCTGCAGTTGCCGCTGGCGGACACAAGTTTATATCCATTATCTTAATATAATTACTTATATTTTATATATAATAAATTAATTAATTAAATTTTAAAAAATATATAAATATTATATATTTATTTAATATATATGTAATTACATATATGCGGCGACTGTAGCTGGCTGGTTGTTGCTGTTGTAGTAGTTGCAGCGTATATGAAATTTTACTCGCAACCTTCACGATGGTTGTACCAACATTATACGAATTATCCAAAATATATGTATGCAATCTATGTATACATATGTGTGTGTGTATATACATATACGTATACTCAAGTAAAGATATTGCAAACGGGGATCCGATGTTTGGCCGAGATACTCGAATCGAAAAGTAGAAAATAGAAACTGGGAGGAGTGAATCGGGGATTGAGAGTTTACCATTAATGACAGGGTCTCTCTAAATGAGTCTGAAGAAATCGTTATTATCGTTGAACTAATTATAAACTGGAGACAATAGTATTGCTAGTATCTAAAAATTAACATTAAAATTAAAGAACATTAAAATTTTTGTCGAAGCAGAAGTATTTCATAAATCTACTGGTCAAATCACCAGCTTTAGATTTGTTATTCCACAATTATTGAAATTAAAAAGATGCTTCTACGAAAAATAAATGAATGCATTTCTTTATTCAATCACACGCTATAATACAGCTCGCAGAAAATACAAATAAGTGGACTCTTTTAATTTTTATATCGAGGTTGATGATTTTACATGTAAGAATAAGTCGAAAGAGAAGAATAACATTTTTTCGTTCGACACCTTGTTTTCGAGAAAATCAAGTTTAAAGATCCCTCGAGTTGGCGCGATTTAGTAGATTTAGCAGGAAGTAGAATTGGTTGGTCATGATCAGACGCGTCAGACGATCCGTATCTAACAGCACGCGTATTCGTTGCATTTTAAAACTTGATTTTCTCGAAAACGTGGTGTCAAACGAAAAAATGTTATTCCTCTTTTTTCGACTTATTTTTACGTGTAGAATCAACCCGTCTCCAATTGTACCACCCATTCGGCGACACCCTGTATAACAGTCAATTTGAATGATCATGATGTTCATAGGTTTAGCGTTAACTATGTTGATATTTATACGAATTCAAATTTGAAAAATTTGTTCAGATAAAAATGTAGGAAAATTGGATTTAATTATCTTTGGTATTATTAACGATATATTTTTGCAATGTCACACACTGATGCATAATAGCTTTATCAATTTTTGCCTGACCTCAAAGATGAATAGAAATCATTTTTAGAACAGACCTGCTTCTGCACGACTGAATTGAACGCTTTTTAAAAATAAACTTTTTTGTTATCTCTGTAGATTGCACAAATATTTTCACGAGTGACAGTATTTTTAACGATTTATTGGATATCTGTCACAAGGAGAGTCCTCCCTTTAGAATCATACGTTTTAATAGAAAATATTATTTCTTTGCACTTTAACCTTGAGATGCAGTGATCTGGAGCTGGAAGTAACACCAGTAGCGTAAGTTTATATAGTAAGAAACGCGTCAATCACTTCCCGGCTAAGTGGACTTTGCGTAAGAGAAATTTGAAGCCACATTGGAAACTGTAGACACTGATAGCTTTCATCGTTTCTTTAACAACTGTTGTTCAAGCAGATATTTCGAAATTTCGATATTTATTTTTTCCTGGTAGAAATCAGGTTTTCTAGAAACACTTTATAGAAAATCCGACAAATATAAAAATTGACTTTCCGCTTTGCATTACAGTCTGTTGTCATTTCTATTGATGAGACAATAATTCACTAAAAAGCTTTTTAGAATTTCTTTATGGTAATTTGGATTGCACATTTTTAGACGTTCTTACGTGTTCGATATATCTGATCACTTTCTAGGCTTGGCAAAAAGTTAAATTATATACAATATAAATTATATACATTATATACAAAAGTTTAATTTTTTCCTACTTCTTGCTTCTGGACTATTTCAAACATTGTCGAACGACTCGAAACATTTTCTGATGACAATAGATTTGTATTCATTTATGAAAAAATTGGTTAAGCAAACTATAAAACAGTAAAAGATTAGAGAAGCCTAATAATATTGTTATGGCGTTTTCAATGTATCAAAATGATTAACGCGTGAAATCAATTTTTATTTAACTTCCTCTCACAAACGATGCAAAACATTTTTATTTTACACAAAGATCCCCGGTCTAATTATTAACATTTACGAATCTCTTTTGGGAAAATTCTTTGCTGGATATACATATCATTATTAAATGGAAATCAATAATAACGGTTCCTTGAAATCGCTCGAATAAAATCTATTCTATCTACGAATCTCCGATTCATGCGGAGAGGGGGCGGGGGTAAGAAAAATAAGAGAGAAAAATAAACGAGATAGAAAGAGAGAGAGAGAGAGAGAGAGAGAGAGAGAGAGAGAGAGAGAGAGAGAGACTGCAGAAGAATACTGAACGTAGGAGTATAGGAGCATCAACGCAAACAACACAAAGGGTGTAAATGACAATAATTTATTGTTGTCAAAGGGTAATTACGCTCTACAAAGAAATGATAAATCGTTGGTGTGTCCGAACAATAAGTACGGAATTACTTAAGAAAGGCAGAAGCACCGGCACGCAGAACTGTTCGGTATAAGAGAGATAGATAGAGGGAGAAAGAGAGAAAGATAGACAGAAAGAGAGAGGGAGAGAGAGAGAGAGAGAGAGAGAGAGAGAGAGAGACAGAGATAGAAATCGCTCGCGATATAATCGGTATTTCTAGCGTGGAGCTGAATTTTCTTTCCTACAAACTCGTGGCAAGCAAGAGGGAACGAAAACGAAAGAAAACACAGAGAAACAAATAAAGTACATATTCATCGTTAAATAATACATGATTACCGACGGTTCTGCGAACACTGCACTCGTAATTAAATGAGTAACAATAATAATGGCATAATAATAATAATAATCAATAATAATAATAATAATAATAATAATAATAATAATAATAATAGTAATCAATAATAATAATAATAATAATATCAACGCGTTTGCAAGTAATAATGAACGGTGTATACGAATCCATACGTGTTTCCTTCGTACGTATACATATATATATATACATCCGGACAGATTGTTATATATATGTATAAGAACCGAGATAGCTAGAGATAAAATATAAACGTGTGGACAACTTTACAGTAAACATACATGAACGCAAAAAAGTAGACTACTGTTAAAAGTAAAGGAGAGAGACTAACGCGTCTGAGAGAGACGGGAGAGTGTTTTTTTAGCGCAACGAATGCGTATTACAAGGTGAGTAAAGATTGTACGGTTCTGGAGAACAAAATAGTGGGGTTATAAGGTGGGGAGGAGGAGGAGGAGGTGGGGGATGCAATTACTCGTGGAGCAAACGTGGCAGAGGGAGTGGGTCTACACGGGGTTGGTTCTTCCAACGACGAGGGGGGGGGAGGGGTGCGCGGTCGTAACAAAGTAACAAAGTTTTACTACAAAATATTCTTGTGACCAAAATAAAAAAACACTGTTTTCTCCTGGTTTTGTAAAAACGAACGAGGCTTATAAAAAGTCTACCAGCGGGTCTGTCGACGAGCCTCGAGTCGAGGTGGGGGGTGGAGCCTCGAGTCGAGAGACCGCCTGTGGAATGACGAAATATACGCTGGGAACGTCGACGAGAATCAAGAAAGATCCTTTTCACAAAAATCATCTCTGTTATCCGAGAGTCACAGCACTCCCTCGTTATAAGCGCACTTCCTCCCCTATAACGTCATCCTTGACCGTACAGGTCATTCTCGTTCTTTCAGCGTTCCTATCCAGTAAAACCGGAAACAATTCCGAAAACAATTCGCGAAATTGTGTCAGTCGTTCTCTAGAAGCGAGTCGGGCGAAAGTGTGCTTATACAGAGGGAATACCGTGAAATCGAACGTCAACGTTGCTTCGCAGACTCTTGAGAGGTGTTCACGGTTTCTCTAGACTCGTCGACGTTCGACAGAAAATTTCCAAAGAAAGAGCATGTGTAGAAAGAGAGTGGATTCTCGGGATTAGAATCGTCGTGTGTGTGCTTGAATTTCGTTTGAAGTGTACGGGAGATTGATCCAGACCCTCGAGCAGTTCCGATTTTACGGTTTAACGTTCACGAGCGGCAAGCTGACGAAAACGATAAACGAGAAAGCGGTGTTGATAACGGTAATCGACATGGGCGTTTATTGCTCTAATCTCGGCTCCCGCGATCGCTAAATTGAGGCGACTGAATGGAAGTCTCTGCCCCTTTCAGCTAGCCCACGAGCTTTTGCACCTAGATATTGACAATGAAAGCACTGGGAGTGAACGATTCCCATCGAGTGGGCCTACCATAAGCGATACAAAATCCTAAGCTATATAATTAAGCGAATCGTATGCGGCTCAAGCGGAACGAGATTGTTATTCCTTTCGCTCGAAGATGATCTAGAATCGTCTGCAAGATCTACGATTCATTTATCAATCTGCAATAAGTCTCTTGCACCGTTTGCCATTATGTTCTTTCCGTTGAATTACCGATTTAGACATCGATTTAAGTTACGAGAATCTACTAATTGTATTGCTAATGAAAATAGAACGATTGATATCTCCATACGTTTATATCGACAATTTTCAAAGTAATTTTTAATATCTCTTCACATCTTTTAATATTTCTTTTGGATACAGTTATAGAAGGTGTTCCAAAGGTGTGCATGATCCATAGTAACATGTTCCATGAGTAAAATAGTGTTTCTGTCATTTATTTGCGCACTCGTGCGTACATTTTTGTTTTTTACAGATTAGTACAATTTTTAGACATCGCGTTCGATGATTGTCTAGAATACGCATAATTAAGTAATTATTACAAGTATTTAACAAATAAATTACGTGTCAAAATCATCTTAATCCTCATCAATAGAGTATAATTGAAATACCCTCTATAAATGTACACACTTTCTCCTAATCACTTAAAACTAAACATTTTAACGTTGAAAAGTAATTTTCGAGTACAAAAATGAGTTACTCTTCCAAAATTTAGAATCATAACTTTTTTATAACTATTTTTATACGTATGTCCAACGAACGAACTTTCCAGTTGCATAACTTTTAGCATACAAGCTTTTTGTTAAATAGAATACAAAAATAAAATTTTAATTCGTTGTAAACTTGATTATATATTTATAGTTCGTGTGGTTCACGTAACATTCTTTATACAAATAGAGATTTATAGCCGTAAACAATTCGGAAATAATCCTCGAACCATACGAAAGACTCAATAATTTATTGATAATCCAAAATATCGTGCGTATTTCCCGAAAATATTTAAGTTTACCGAATCTACACATTCTTTGCATACTAATAGAAATTTACGCGTTATCGAACACAGTTAACGAAGCGATACAACAATCAACTAATTACAAACTGTTCTTTCCTCGTCACTTTTGCTAATTTTCTAATTCCAAGAACACTTGATACGACGCTACGAACCTCTTCCTCGTCAGAATACGGTGCACGAGCAACAAAACGTTTTTTCATAGCCTCGAGTATCATTCTAAATACAAGATAACCGCCGTTAGCATAGTTAACAGACTAAAAGCTACCTACACGTACCAACGAAATAAAAAATTTCTCCAAAAATATCTACTCTGTCCCCACAACAATAACACCGTTGCGTAACGAATCACGTATGTACCATTCAACGTCGTCGACTTAATCCTACGATTCTGAACACTCCATCGTGCCTTGGACCAAAGGACACGCGCGAAGATTCAGAAGGAACAGAATTTTCAATAAATTTCCAATCACTTAATATGCAATGTGAAAAAAAAAAAACAAAAAGAACGACACATACGACGTGCAAAAAGTGGTGATACAAAACGAAGAAGCAGTTCGAAAGCTACGTAGAATATACAAAAGAGCGTGACTCTGCGACTCGTTCGATCGATTCCTCGATCGGGCAGCGATTTCGCGTGATCGATCGAGAGATCGTCGGCAAATTATATACAAAAGAGAAACCGGAAGTCTCGGAGTCGTTTGCAGCGAGGAGCGCGCGATCGTCCTCGATCGTCGACAAATTCGTTTCACGCGAGTTGCGACAAGATACAAAAATAATTTCCCCTTCCGACATCGAAACACGCTGCCGCGTCGACGAGAAAAATAGTACGCATCGTAGTGATCACGTGGACACCGTGAGATCACAATGACGAAACGAGGCTTCGATTGGAGAGCGTCCCAAACGCTCCCGAGGACGCTGACGAGAGCGCGATCGTCGAAGCTTCGCGCGCAGACAGGTCTCGAAACTACGTCAGACAAAGCGGTTCCAAGAAGATCGTTCACCGATCCCTGCCAATTGCCGAGAAAAGTTCTGAACAGACCCAGAGAGGAACACGCGGAAACGCTGACAATTCGTCGAAACAACGAATTCGTCGCGTGACGACGACGATATACCCTAACCCCCCCCCCCCCCGTTCGCTCGACTTTGAAGGCGAAAAGACATCAGAAAATGCGAAACTATGTTCGGAAATTAGTGTTCCCTGGCACCCAGAGTTTTCGTTGTTCCTTGGCAAGCACTAGAAGCGTTTCGAATCGCTGATAACGAAGATCGCTAGCCTTCTACAGGTCCGAGAATGTTTTCGTAGAGACACCATACAGTAAAAAGACACGAATAAACTATGTCCCTAGCGACTACGCCTAAACCCCACTGTGAATGCTACCTCTGGCGAAAGGCGTCCGATTGGATACAATTTAATGGATGTTCATTAGTCATCCATTAGTTGATTGAATAAACTGTTAATTGGTGTAAAAGTTGTTTATGTATTCGCCATAGAAAATCCCTCAATTGATGCTAATTTAGTTTGAGGTGGATCCACTTTGACCCTGACTAAACGTTCCATTTAAATTCTAATCTATTCGTACCTTCTCTTGTGCCTACATTTACTGTTGCTTCAGGTATTACTTGGTGTAAAAGTTGTTAATATATTGGCCATAGAAAATCCTCCAATTGATGCTAAAGGAACTGGTGGTACAGTCCTGAAAGGTCTTAAAAAAAAATATGGAAACTGGAGAATAACAATTTGTATGAATTTTTATGTGTTCGTAAGAATTTATCTAGAATTTTGTCTAATAAATGTAGCTTGTCAGACAATGGCTGTATTCAAGACTCCGATCGTACGATAGTCTGAACACTGTCCCTTTCCAGTCTAGCGTGGAAAACGTGAACGCTACTTTGAACCTCGTCAACGCTACAATACTCTGAACCTGATCGATGCTACGATACCATGAATATCTCGTGTCTCTTTCGACTCGAGGGTGGAAAACGTGAACGGGCAAGCGTTTGCCAGGGGTAGCATTCCTCCGGGAACTAGTGAATCGTCTTCGTCAGCTTATGTCTATCGAAGCGGTAGAGCAACGGACCGTCGAGGGTTCGTCTGGCGCGTTGTTATCGCGATCATAGAACGGCAACATGGTATTCCGGTGGTTCGCGGCGACTGTACGTGTTCTCTCGTTCGGTCTCTTTCGTTTTTGGCTTTCCGCTAGGCGAGCAGCAACTCACCGCGGTGATGTCGTTGCTGTTGCTGCGGTTGCTGCTGGTGATGATGCTGACGGTGATGATGATGGGTGTGGTGGTGATGATAATTGAGCGACGAGGACGGTGACGGGCAAAGGCTGCCGCCGCCGCCGCTACCGCCCAGCTGGTGTTGCTGTTGTTGCTGTTGTTGCTGGCCTTCGTCGCGGGTTGGTGTCAGGTCCAAGAACAGACCGGAAGTCGCGGAGTCGACGCAACTGCAGGATTCAGTGGCCGTGGCGTTGCATCCGGGACAGCAATCGGTCTCCGTGGCCAAACTCATCGGCGTCTCCGGCGAGTCCACGGGTCTCGTGCCAACGAACGAGCTCTCCATCCAACACAGCTTCACGCTCCCTTCGCAGCAGAACAGGTTCAATAGATTAGACAGATCGCGATCAATAGATCAGACCGGCTGACTCCTTCAAAATCACGCTGTTTTTTTCGAGGTTTTTCTTTCTTTTCTTTTTTTTTTTTTTTTTTTTTTTGGTTTCTTAGAACGGGAAGGAACGGTGACTATTGCTACAAACTTTCGCAAACTTTCTCGGTCGGTGAGTGTGTTTGTTGCTGTTTGTAGTGAGGTAGACCTCGGGATTGGCTCATTCCCGATCGTACTGTTTTTTGTCTCTAGTTGATCACGTCACGTGATTTTTCTCGACTGTCTAGTCCAAGACGGAAAGCTTCTTCGAACGACACTCTTTAGTTAATTCGTATTAGTGAAGCGTCTAATACGGAAATATTAATTACAACGCAGACAAGCGCACGGCGTGCGGAAGTTATGGTCGTGGGAAATGTTATTACCGAGAAAGAGTGGATATGAGGGGTTCGTTGCGTTGGTTGCTCTTGAAGTATCGAGTCACGAAATGGTTGGAGTTTGCTGGATAATTGGTAAACAATTATATTGACTCTGCGATGTATATAAATTGATATGTTTTATACAACGGTAGCTTGAAAAATGTACTTCAGCTCGTTGTTGCAATTATAAGTGAATTTAAAGAATTCAATTGAGTACGAGTAATTTGTGTAAGCGGAAATAGAAGTACAATGTTTACTTGATATATGTCCAAAACACGGATCTAGCCAGGGACTTATATCGGCCAGGTGGTACACCCCGCGGCAGTAGGGCTAGACATTTGGGACACATATAAAGTAAACACTGTATTCGCACAAAATGGTTTCTTTAATATTTTTATCGAAAGTGATAATATAGATAAATAAGTATTAATAAAACAATAATTTTTCGATTCTCCCCTGGACCATGAAAAAGAAAGTGAAAAGACTAATCGTGGAAATGATAAAGGATCACAAAATGCAAGGGACACTACAGAAATTATTTAGAAAAATATAAAGAAAGTTAATTTATTAAAACATTACAAAATATCTTTGGTTTTCCATTTGAGATCGTCGAAAGTACGCCATAAGTCGGAAGATATTTATTTTTCTAGGAAAGGATAACGAAACTAGACGCGAACAGGACAGAACATTCTCACGGAACAAAACGGGAATGAATAAGTAACCACCAAAATCCCACGACCATTACTCTTTCCACACAGCGGTACATATCCGCGCACGATCCAACGCAGAGTACGAGTTATTGACAAGTTGCACGTCACAGAAGTTAGTAAGTACGATCTCGTCACAGCAGCGGAACGAAGCGTTCACACACAGATCCGAGCAACACAACGACGCAGAATCGAACGAACCCGCGTTTCGGTTGTTTTAGTCAGTTTTCGAAAGAAGACACACTTGGAGTTCAGAGCTAACTGTCGCCATAAATTCCCAGACTTGTGACAGTGATCCGTGTATTACAACTGTCAGTGCGACTTGGGTTTAATCTTTCGAAAAGCAGGCTGTACAGTAGTATCTCGATATATGTGAAAGAGATGCGAATCCAATGACGAACTTTTTTATTTTTAATAACTTTACTAACGACAAATACACCAATATATTCTTGAAATCTTTCTCATTAAAATGAGACCACGCATAATTGTGAGCATATTTGCCTGTTCAATCGACGATTTAATAGAACCACTGATTAAGAAAAATCTCATAAATACGATGGTAAAAGTTTCATGAAAAAAAAAACGGTAAAGTTTTGTCACGGTTTACGTCAAGTTTGTCACAGTTACGTGTAAATGACGAAAACCTGAAATAAATCAGCTGTGCCATGTTTTTGTCGCGTGACTGGCATATCGGTCCCGAGTTCTTGGCATATATCGAGGCACTACTGTAGTACGTACACCACCGTGGCGGACTCTGTCCACGTTGTAAACGCACGAAAGGTGCGAGACTGCATCGTAGACGACCACGTGTTATCTCCAACGTTGCCGCTATCTGGTGTTTGTTTTAATTTCGTCTTAAGGTCATACGAGTGCCGGATAAGTTCGGCCGCACCGAAAAGTGTGTGCGGCGACAGAGCGGGGTGGACTTAAACTTCAGGGTGATCTATTTCGGTGGCCTGTCGGGCCACAGGTCTGCGAGGCCGTCGAAATAGCAACACCGGTCGCCTCTGCATACTTTCGGCGAGACTCTCGTGATTAAAGGCCGAAGCTGGACTTCGACGAGGCACGACAGAGGTCGCGCGATCGACAGGAAGACCACCAAAGACCATCTTCCCTTCCGTGTCTTTCCTTCGCTGCTTTGTCTCGTCTTCACTCGATCAAGGTTATGACCGTTTCAACGCATTCCGGAATTCTCGCGCGCGTGCCGATGATTTTTCTCGTTGGAACTCCTGCCACGATGTCCTTTCCGCTGACTTTTCTAACATAGAACCTCCTTTTTCTCTCTCCCTCTCTCTTTCATTCTCTCTCTTCCTAATGGGTTTGGTCAGTGTGCGAGGTCAGAAGATGAGGAATGAGCTGATCGTACCTTGCGAAGAGTGTACAGGGTGTATAAAAAGTAATTGTCATCTGTCCTAGGGGTGAATCTATACTTCTGGATCGGTCGACATTTGTAAAAGAAACTTGCCGCAAAATTGTTTTTAAAGTTTTTTTTACATCAACACCTTCTTCTCGTCGAGAAGAGAAAAAGCTTGAAAGGAACCATGTGTCGCCAAAAAATAGTTATTGAGATATAAGCTGTTAAAATTTTTGCAAAATTTGATTGTGTGGAGTTATACGCACACAATTCTGTTCCGTCTCATCGACACGGCCAGGTGGACTGTAGTAGTAGGCTTTCTTTTTTTAGGCAATTTTCTTTGTTATAAACAATTTTACGGCAATATTCTTTTACAAATGTCCACCGATCCACAAGTGTAGATTCACCCCTAGAACGAATAACCATTACTTTTTATACATCCTGTACAGTAATGCTTCGAAGATCGGTTGGCTTTTGAAAAGTTTCAGAGCCATTTTGTGCGAGAATGGTAAGTAGGGTATGAGATAATCCTTCAAAAAGAGAATGCAAGCGAGAAAAGAATGGGAAGAATGTGAGAACCGAACTTGATAAAGACTTTTAGAGGAAGAATTTCATTTGCTGAATTAGATTACGAATTTTTATGTAAATTGGCGGTCGTACAGTCTGTTTCAGAAAAGATTGAATGCTGGCTTCCAGGTTGAGACATTTGATGAATCCAGAAATCATCATCGCTGTATTGAGCTACTTTAAAGTTGTATTTTACTGTACTGCATTCATTTCGGTACTTCAAGAATGTGTTTTCTTATAAATCTTAAATCTTAATCTCGTTAATTCGAATGAACCTGTCCCAATTTAATCTCCCTCCTCAATCTTATCATACATCTTGCCGCATTTAATTTTAACGGATGTGTTCCAATATAATCTCTTTTCTCAAACCATAATGGTAGATAAATCTTCAACTAATTCAAAGTCTTCAAGATGGTAGCCCTCAACAATTTAGAACCGGCAATGAAATGATGATCAATCAGATTCGAAGCATTACTGCATCACGACGACGGTTCTCGGCCGCGTTTGAGTCGTCGAACGACTACTCGGAAAGTGGACTCTGTCCGCAGAGTGTTTCTGGTGTACGAGCACACGTTCCGAACGAACAGAATCGGGACCGTGCGAGTTGGAACGATTCCGTCTAGGAAAACGACATTCCGGCAAAGGATGAGCAGCGGTTTGCATGTTAACCAATGAACAGCGACACCGTGAAAAGATCGGTAGCGACGTTGCGAGCACGTTCAAGCGCAGTACACGCTCTATGAATAGAATAGTCGACTAGACACTGGCGCGAGGATGCTGCTTCTCCTGCCGTCGAAGGCTGGTTTTGTTGAATGGCTTCGAAAGCAATTTTCGTTAGTAAACAGGACACGACGAGCAAGAGAGGCAGCGAACTGGTAGTGCTTTTAGGCTGGTAGACAGAGAGAGACGAGTAGAGAACAACAGACCAAACCAGATTCAAAGATAACATACAATATAGTGTGTGTGTGTGTGTGTGTGTATACGCGATGTTCTGTTAGACCGGACAAAAATGTACAAGATGAAGAACAAGAAGAACACGAAGAACAAGTAGAAGAAGAAGTAGAAGAAGAGAGGCATCTAGGCCGCAGAAGTTGGATGCAGATACACGGAGAGAACACATCAAGGTGGAAAACTCAAAATTACCTTTCTCGTAGAGAGTAAAAGTGGTGATGGTTGTGGTGGTGGTGGTGAGATGGTTTTTGGCATGGGTTGTTTAGTGCTCACCTCTGGGGCTGGTTGACCTTGCTCCGCCCCTGTCGTCCCAGTCTTCGGGTCGAGGTCGAGGCGAGAGCCTGCCACCTCCAGCAACCTCCTGACCGCTTTGCACGTAGTGCACAATGGCCGAGGTTACCTCCTTTATCGAGTTTCTTACTTCTAGCTGCTGATTCGTTGTCTGCTGCTGTGGCTGCTGTGGCTGCTGTTGCTGCTGTTGCTGCTGCGGAGATAAAATCGCTCTCTCAATTACTTCGTTCACCTATTAGGTACACTGGACCGAAGAAGAATATACATTGTACAGTAATGCCTCGATATATGTCACAACTTGGCGATTCGAAGTGTCACTTATATCGTGCATAGACATGATTCCTTGATTTCTTGCAGCAAGGCGTTCAATGCAGAGGACGAGTAAACGAAACAATGTATCGGCGAGATAATGGAGATGATCTCCACAGTTTGTAAAAATAATATCTTAATTTTGAATGAATTTGAGTTTTTTGACGAATGTGATTTGTTCTTTCTTTTTTATTCATTATGAACATTCATCTCACTCACAAGACAATACTTAAGTTTTGTTCAAAATAAAGATTTATGTATTCTGTCAGAAAAGTCATCCTACGATGGATGTTGCACTTTATGAAACACGTAATTTGTCTATAGCACTATTGCATAATGAATTTGAGGAGATGATACAAAATTACATAAAATTTACCTAATTCGCCGATATAATAAATGAACCAAATAATTATCGTTTTCAACTGGATTTCTGAAGAAATCTATTTCTTAACATAGTTCAGCTACAGAATTTGATTGGAGAAATCAGGATTACTTTTAATTCGTCTATGTATTGGTTGATTGCAAGTGCGAAGTATACAATGTTTTCTGTTTCTTTTTTTTTTTTGCTTTTCTCCGGACGTGTTAGCATTTCGGAAAGCAAAACTTGGCCTCGAACCGTAGGAACAGCCATTTGCTGACCCTCGCTCCACCCACGTTCTCTTCGCTTTCCTCTTTGTCCAATTTATTTTTAATTTGCGCAGACAGCGCGCAAATGCGACGAGATTTCTATAATTAGAAATTCTGGCAGAAATCCTCGTCCTGGCGTCTCGTGGCCTTTGAATCCCGCGACAAATTGACTGTTACACGAAACACCCTTCTGTATGCTCCGAACCGTTCATTTCGGATTTCATTCGGCTCCATGAATTTCGTTTACCATCCGAATTTACCAACTGAGACTACTCGTGTCACGATCGCTTGAGCATTCCCATTTTTCCATTCTCGTTGCCAGCAAACCCTCGGGGCAGAGTGTTTTGTATAATTATTACAATACTTTCGGTAAACCGTCGAAACTTCTTCGTGCCAATTGGATGGATTTGATAGTTTTAGTACGTTAGAGTACTTTATAACGTTCAAGAAATATGTTTTATTGGAAGCTAGAGATTTGGAACGACCTCTAGAAACTGAAACGTCAGCAACGAAAATCGTCGAAACGCCAAATCTCATTTTATCTGATTTTTTATCTCATTATAATATCATTTTAATGCACAATAGTTTTCAATCATTTTCAAGAAATAGGTTCTATTGAAAGCAAGAGCTTTCAAAAAAACTTGTAGAAATTTAAATTTCTCTAGATCCTAAATGTTAAATAGCAAAATATGGTTTTATCGAACACTATAATAGATTGGTACAATTCTAATCACATTTAGTTGCAACATATTTAACTGGAGATTTATAAGTTTTCTATTGATTTATTTGATATGTCTGAAGGATCAAGTTTGATGAATGTTTTTAAATAAAATCAAACAAGTACAACACTTCTACGTACCTGTAGGCGTATGTACGTATAAAGTTTGAGGGAAACCTTAATACACGAAACTGACTTTCTGTGGGGCTGCAGAGACTTTACAATGTACTTCGAAGTTTAATGGAACGCGAAAATTGATATTAAAAAGTTGTATGTAGGTATTCTCGACCAAATTTAATAATATATGTGAACATGTAAATATCGAGCATAATTAAAACACGTCGATCAAAATGCGCGTTTATTTCACCGAGAGGCATTGCGGTTGAAAGGGTATGAAGCTTTATAATTAAGTGACAATTTATAATTTTAATAAATTCCTATAATAATTCATTTATAAATCGTGTGCAGGTGATGGTGTATTGAAGGGTGCAAAATATGTGACAATAGGAATGCAATGCAAAAAGAACGAATAAGAACAAATGTAATTATTGAATAAGTCAATGCGCAAAACTGTAACTAAATAGATATAAATAAATAAAGGTGTTTTAAGAGCGTTGAGAGAATAGAGACGTGCGTTAAAAGTCACAGAAAATATGTGTGTAATAAATAATGTAAACAAAAATTTAGAACTTTAAAAAGAATCTTCTTAAATAATTAATAATAATAATAATTAATAGTAATAGATAATTATGAATAATTATCAATGATAATTGATAATAATCATTGGTAATGAAATTTATGAGTAGCTTATGCTCTGTGTATATTTGCAAAGTTCAATACTTCACAAAAAATGGTAAGTGTAGTGAACCTTCAATTAAAAAATTGATTGCATGAAGAACATCGACATTCCATTTAAAAAAAGTAATAAATATTCAGTGTAGCTAAATGTCAATTTAAGAATTGATTGTTTTAATATATTTGCTACACTAAGATTGAAATTTTCCAAGCGATTCTGTTTCGTCCTTCGCGAAATTTTGTGTCCATTTTTAGCAAACGCTGCGAAACGTGTTCGCGTGGGTGCTGTCGAGTACAATTCGATACAAACCTTGTTTGCTGCTTGCAACTGGGGAAGAATACCCTGAGCAAGACGTTCGGCCGGTGTTCGCGGATTTGTTAATCGTTCCTGCGAACGCCAGCCCAAGTACGGCTGTCGGTGATTGAAGGACGACCTCGCCGAACTTGCTGGCGAACTTCCGGCGCTGTTCAGCAGGCTGGTACTCCATCTCGAGAATGCAGGTGGTGTGGGACTTGGACTTAGAAGGGCACCTGCAGCACAGATTCACCAATTACATTTTACCAATAGCTTCGTTGGAGCTCGAATTTTTCCTTTTAAAATTAATTTCCTTAATAATTAAACTTAATATCATTGAATGACGAATGTCGAAAGTGTTTTCAAAAATGAATATACATCGATCTTCTCTACTTCTTATGATTGTGGAATTGATCGATTTGGCAAATAAGCGGCTCATATTATATTCCTTGACAGTAACAACATGGTTGAAGTGGTGTCAATTAAATTTTTTATAGATAACGTTGCTGCTAGACAAGGAATCACTTTACGTAAAGCATTCAATATGGCTGCCGTTTGTAACCATACACGACGTATTATAATCAATCAATATAGCATACGTCCCAGGTTGTTTTCTTTTTATACTATGCTAATACAGAATCTTATTTATTACTTGACTGATATAGAGAATACCACGAACTTTTCAAATATCTTCCGTGCTTTTATATTAATATGTAGGAATTGTATAAATAATTAATAGTCATACGAGGAAGACACAGAGAAGGATTAGTTGTTAAGGAGTAACACAATGAAATTGCAAGTTAAATATTGATGTCGTTTTAATTTTGTTCGATTTTATACTTGTATCGTCATGCATTCTTTAGCAGCTCATACAGTTTGTTATTTAAAGCCCTTAATACAGAGGCAATACGTTGGAATCTTGACTCAATTTACAAAGAGTGTGCGTTACCTGATCTGTCTTTGAAATGGATTACAGCACTATGATCGACGGTTTTGTAAGCCGAGAATGCGATTGTAGGGAAGCTTTCAACGACGAAATACAATCTTATAAGCTCTCTCGAATAACATAACCTTAAACATTCTTAAAGCGAACGCTAGTTATAAAAGTGTACTCTCGTGTTTTAAATACATACATTTTAGCTCGTAAAGTACATAGGGTAAGGGACCCAATTACTGTAGAGGTACCAATTACTGTGCCTATATTAATCATACTTACTTTTAAAGCATAATGAATATTAAAAAAGAGATATAACATTTTTCTCATTAAAACTAGTTTATACATATACAGGGTGAGTCACCTAACGTTTGCACCTCAAATATCTTGGTTGTTTCTAAAGATACGAAAAATATGGTAAGGACAAAGTTGAATGGTACAATGGGGCTGACAAGATGCCATAAAAAAATTTTGTTTTTATGTCATTTTTTTTAGAGATATCAAGGTCACCTTGCCTTTTTTAAATGGAACCACCCTTTTTTAACTCCTACAATGATAGTCCCTTCCATTAGGAATTCATTGACTATATTATTCCAAGGTCATTCAAGGTCAAGGACAGAAAAAACGTATAAAACTAAAATATGGAAGCAGAATACCTGTATTTTATAAATGTTCGAAATGATGGCCGTCTAAGTCGATACATTGATGTAAACGAGCTCTGAAGGAATGTTGAACTCTGATAAGTACATCCAAGGTGATAATCGTACATGCTGTGATGATACGCTGATATCTTCAACTGTTGTTGGAGCATCCATGTACACGGTCTCTTTTAGCAGATCCCATAAAAAGAAATCCAGTGGATTTAAATCAGGCGAACGTGCTGGCCATGAAACAGTTCCGCCTCGTCCAATCCATGGGTGTGGAAATCGAGAATCCAACGTTTCTCTTGCTACTCGTGCATAATGAGCAGGACAACCGTCATGTTGGTACCACATATCATAGCGATTTTGTAAAGGGACATCCTCTAACAAAATTGGCAGATCTTCTTGCAAAAATTGAGCGTATTTCTGTCCCGTCATCATTCCGTTAACGAAATATGGTCCAATTACTTTGTCGTTCAAAATACCACACCGTATGTTTACGCTCCATTGTCTTTGATGATCAATTTCTCGCAGCCAGTGCGGATTATCCACAGACCAACAATGGGCATTCCGTAGATTAATCGAGTCATGATTAGTGAATGTTACTTCGTCCGTAAACAAGACATTAGAAAAACATGAATGATTTTGAAGCAATCCATTGACAACAGTTAATTCTATTTTGAAAATCATTCCCGTGCAATTCTTGATGGAGCGATATGTGGAACGGATGAAATTTATGTAGGGTCAGAATTCGTATTACGCTACTTTGACTTATGCCTGCTTCCCGGGAAATTTTTCTCGTACTCACGTGAGGATTGACAGCTATAGCTGCTAAAATATTAATTTCATTGTCTTCATTAGTCGTGGGATTCTTCCGTTTGTGCTGTCTTGCATGTACACTTCCAGTACTTCGAAACAACCTGTACGTATTAATGAAAGTCTGTCTTGAAGGAGTGTTTCGCACGGGGTACCTTTCTTTATAAACTAATCGGGCCTGCACTGCATTTTGTCTACACTCACAGTAAATCGTGATCATATCACACTTTTTAGTCACTGAATAAGACATAGCGGAATCGCGTTTGGAAATATACTGATAATAAATAAGAATGCTGCATAACAATAACATTGAAGGAATTTAGTATGTTTACTCTAACTACGACCATAGTATGTTTACTATTTTCTACAAGTCTGAAACGTGATAAACGTATTCTGCTTACATATTCTAAATCTTATACGTTTTCTCTGTCTGTGACCTTGAATGACCTTGGAATAATTATTGTCACTGAATTCCTAATGAAAGGGACTATCATTGTAGGTGTTTAAAAAAGGGTGGTTCCATTTAAAAAAGTCAAGGTGACCTTGATATCTCCAAAAAAATGACATAAAAACAAAATTTTTTTGCATCGTGTCAGCCCCATTGTACCATTCAACTTTGTCCTTACCATATTTTACGTATCTTTAGAAACAACAAAGATATTTGAGGTGCTTACGTTTGGTGACTCACCCTGTATATATATCCTTTTTAATATGCATTATGCTTTAAAAATAAATATATAATTAATGTAGGTACAGTAATTGGTACCCCCACAGTATCTGGGTCACTTACTCTAGCCTTTGGAGTATTCTGTTTGCAAAACGGAATTGCAAAATTCGTGAGACTTCTGTAATCTACTTAATTTATAATATAGCCTTTTCTCAAGTCAATATAAATTACGGAAAAATAAGCTCGATAAGTATAAATGTTATAAGGAGGGTTATTGAGATCTCAATAATTTTATATTTATACAGACTTCGTGTTATGTCATCAACGATATAAAAGTTTACAAATATTGTCAACCATTTTACAACAGATAACACAGATTATGGCGCACCTAATCCGTATGACATACGTACGTAATCTCCTTGAAAGCTAACATCTTACATATCTTTCAGACATAACTATCTTGAATTTTTCTAAATATTTTAACATAACTGTTCCGATCTTCAATGATTGTACCCTGAATAAATGTTTTCATGAAACGATAACTATCAACTAGGAATGCAAAGCTGACATAACAATTCATTTAATATTAGATGAATAAATATATATAATTATATAATATATATATAAATATATTTGATAAATATAACATACAAAATTATGACAAGATCAATAAGACTTCAATAATTTACTACCTAGACATTTATATTTATGCAGGGTTTATGTTTCAAATAATAAATGATATTGACAAAGTCCACAAATATCGTCACTTATTTAATAAAAGATAACGTATTATGACACACCTAAAATAAATAGCGTTCAACTACATATGTACAAAGACACATACAGGGTGTTCCCGAAATCAGGTTACAAGCGACCAGATTGTGATTCTACATGCAGAAACGAGTCGAAAAGGAGTAACTTTTTTTGTTTAACGCTTCGTTTTCGAAAAAAATGAGTTTGAATGTCCGTCGGACTCGCGCGCCCAGATTTTTGAGGAAGTAGATTTGGCAGGTCATGATCAGACGCGTCAGCCGGTTCTCATCTAATAGCACACGTATCCACTGAATTTTCAAACTCGATTTTCTTGAAAACGAAGCGTCAAGCACAAAAAAGTTACTCCTTCTTTTCGATTCGTTTCTTCATGAAGAATCCTCGACTTGTGCCATTCGACTGGTGTCGAAGAGTTCGAGCAGAATCTACCAACTACATTATTAATTTCCTTTGTATCGAAATAAAATTCTATTTTGTAATCGTCAATATATAGGGTATCCCAGAATCGGTATCACAAAAAAAAATTTTTTCAAAAAGCAACAAAAATTCTTTCATTTGAGGCTTCGTTCTCAAGAACATGTAATATCTAATATATCATAGTATATAATTTTTCACATTGTTCTTTAATTATTACTGAAATCACTCGATGTAATACATAATAAGCGAAAAAAAAAATCAGTTCGTTTGGAATTTTGAGTTACGCCACTTTGATAGTCGCCGGCGCAAATGTAAAATGTTCCTCTAAAAAGTTATGAATAACAAAGATATTGTAATAACTACAACCGTAGAATAAATCGTAAAGAGAGAGGTTAATTCATGTCGACTGCATAAAGAGAAATCTCCGAGCGCTGCTCCCTTTGAACTCGTTTAGCCGCCATCCCCTCCCCCTCCCTCCAGGATCCAATTAGAAATCGTCCCCGGCCACTTTCGACTAAATCCAGTCGGCGGAGCGTTTCGTCGCAGTGGCGACCCTTTAAATCCCGTAATTAGGGCTCTCCCTTAACAAATTGTGTTCTCCCGTTGTAAGCGTCCTTGAACGTTTCCGAGCCACCCCCAACGAGTCTCAACCCTCTTGCTGCGAGCAAGCAACCGCGTGGGGTTAGCTAACGGTGTAGGTTCCCTGGCCCGGTAACAGACAACTGACAGGGTCGAATTAATCGAGTTAACGTGCCCTGCTAAATTTATTAGCCGCTTCCTATTAGCCGTTGCCCCGTCGCCGTCCTACCCGGGGACACTATCATCAGCGGGAGCATGAAGCCGGAGACGCGCATAAATGAAATTGGCCGACACCACGCTCGCCGCGCGCTAATTTCGGACACTCCTTGCCTTTTTACGAGGGGAATCGCGCGATCCACGTTTGGGAACGATGTTGCGACATTCCCCGCAATTTGCTGCCGATCTTTTGATCAATCAATTTTTTTACCTTTGTCTCTGACGCGCACGATCGATCAAGAACGTTTCGAAATATTAATTCAAACACAAGACTGTGGTGTGCGTGGTTTTGATCACAATGGCTAAATTGCTTCGATTCTGTGAGACTTTCTAGAGACGATTCTTCGACAAATACCAACGTTACCAACGCGAACAACATGACGGTGTAAAAGAATGCGTTAAAGCGGAAAACGCGTTGATGGAATTTCGAGGTAGTTACGGGACGCGCTCGGCGTTATGAAGCGTCGGATATTCCGGGATTGCTAACTAGTCTCAGACATTGGTGAGCGGAATGCTTGTTTACCTGTAGTCGGCTGTCTATTGGAAGACGACGATAGGGATGAGAGGGAAGTGGTTTTCGAGCCCAGAGCACGCCATCCTCCGTGCTGCGACGCGTCGGAGTGCCTCTTTAACCGGAAACCATCGCGAGCCGCGGGAGAGTTCTTGTACCAGTCCGGGACGTTCAGTCGCTGCAGAGATCTTTGTACTCGGAGCTCGTGCTCGCTCGGCACCCGTTCGCCAATTTTCTGCAACTCGTTCTCCGGCGGCTGCAAACAGATAAAACCATGGAGAATTTAAAACACGGTAGATCGGCCGCGGTTAAATGCTCCAATTGAACGGTAACACGGAACGGACTCGTTAAATGTTCGTCGCTTGAATGGAGCAACAACTCGGAATCCGCGAAACGAGAGGAATCACGATTAAGCGGCTAGATTAACCGGATGGATAACTAAGACGCTGCTCGGGTTTAAATTGACAAATATTGGGTTTCAAATATTTTAATTTATGCTTCTAAAAATTTTAAGAACGCATTCATGAGAAATTGATTTAATAAATTTATTTCTTTGGATATTTATTGTAACGAAGGTGGCTGAAAATCCGAATAAATATATTCTAGTTAGTTTTATGGAACAATATAAAGCAGATTTTAGTGCTTCGCTGATGTGGTATTAAAATAATCAATATTTATGTGAAATATTTTATGTAGTACTAAAATGCAAACATACGTTTAACAATTTTATAGCTCAAATAATTTGGTCGCTTACTGTGACTACATAATTAAAGCCCTTTCACATTGCAGTCAGAGAAAAATGGTAGTCTACTGTATATATTCGTATCCAAACAATTGTCAATTTTAAGTACCAAATTAATTAATTCAGTACATCCTGTTCGATAATTACTATTTAGCACGAAAAACAGTTTAGTACCAGCATATATTTTGATCGAAATTTAATCATTTAATTGCCTCCATTGTCTAACTTTAATTGATACCTTCGATAATTATTATTAATAATATCATATCCAGAATATGATATTTGGAATATCTTTAACCATATAACAATAACAATTATTATTATTGCAGATCGATTTTACTTACTACTTAATTCCATGAATTTCATAACAGATAACTAAACTTTGTTTGAAAGTTCGTAACATTTTATAAAATCATCCATGAAAATATTAATTTGTGTAACATGTGCGGATTAATTATAGTAGAAGAAAAACGAGGCTCGCGTAGAGCGTAAATATTCCTGGGTCAGGTAAAATTTCCAATAAAGATTATTCGATAGAGCATTAATGAATTACATTATAAAGAAAGGGCCTAGCAGGATAAGAATGGTCCAGCGGCCCGGCAACCATTTTTATCGCTATTGTGTGGAAAACAATGGTTTTAGGTTGAAAGATAATCCCCCAAAATTTTAAGTCGCTAACCCTTCATTTAAGGCTAATATGAGGGTAAATACCCTTAACTGTATCGTTTTTTTTTCTCTGTTGTTAATTAAGATATTCAGATAGAACAAACACGAAAATATTCGAACTTACCTCCTTCATGTCATATATATTTTTCACAATTGTGATCAAATTATTAAGGGTAGAAAAAAATTATTTAATTTTTTAGGAGTGGGGGTTGCAAACAACCCTTCGAGTGACCACTTCCAAAAAATTCAAGAACAATGTTCTGTTACCTATTTAATATATACAAAAGTTTCAAGGTCCTCAGATTGGTGGAATATCTCTCCAACGCGACGCGGCGAAAACCGGCAGATTTCCGAGCGTCTTCAGGACGCCATAGCAATAACACGCAAAGACTATGTTTCCTCTGTTTCCACAATCCACTCCCAACTGCTCCCACTAGGTTTTACCATCTCCCCTACAACTGTCACATCCCTTAAATGGCATCTTCCCTTCCGAATTTTCAGTTTTCGGTAATTCTTCTTATAAGTCACAACTCTGTATAGTCGTTATAGTAGATGTATATGAACATTTATTAAAACACTTGAAGTTCAATTGTTATCTAAGGCGGATTTAAGTGTCCAAGTTAACATGTGTTTAAGTGTCCATACACATACAAAATGTCTGAAAACAATAGAGACAATAAGTGCATTAAGTGTAATGTCTCCTTAAAAAAAGGTGTTCGGAAAATAAAAAGGATATCTACAGAAGATGAAGCGGCGAAATATCAGGCTTACTGTAAATTAACTGTGACTGTTGGATCTGCCTTTTGTAACAAATGCCGATTAATTGTTTATAGAACAGAAAACCAACATAGAAACGATAGCAACAGTAATGATCCTGTAACAGATCCAAATGATCAAACTCGAAACAATTCCGAATTGACAGGTTTGATTGCTATTCAAAAGAGTAGTAGCGATTCATAAATACTGCATCTTGTGTCGATCGATGAGGCAACTGATTGTCATACCCTTAGGAGCACGCCTCCAGGCGTTTACGCAAAAAATTTATATCCCGAAAGGCGACCGATGTTGCTCTACACACATTATTAGAAAACGATTTTACACTGACGAGCTTTGCTCTTTACGTATTCACTCCATGTATAGTGCAGTGGAACCTCGTGAAGTTTCTTTGTTTTTGGACCAGTTGGCTTCGAATGTGGATTCCTCTCTATTTGATAATATATCGGATGGTTCCATAAATCAAGAACAACTACATGCTTTCACTGGCTTTAATTGGAACAATATTGAAAAGCTAGAAAACATGTTGAGAAGTATGGGAGACAGTAAATCACGAACTGTGAAACAAGCACTAATTATATTTTTATTTAAACTCGGAAGTGGCAGTTCTAATGTAATGACTAAAAATATATTCGATCTACAACATGAACAACAAGTGTCAGAATATTTTTATCAAATAATTAACGCATTTGAAAAGGATATTTTGGGAAATCACTTCGGAATAAATGCAAAATCCAGAGCCGATCTCATTTTAAATGAAACAGCGTACGCACCAAGGAAACTTTGAGAAATAGAAGATAGTAGTCATTTTTGATGGAACATATGTTAGACACGAGAAAAGTAAAAATAATGTATATCAAAGGACATCATATTCTGGACAGAAGAAAACATCATTATGTAAACCGTTTACAATTTGTACAACAAATGGATGTATTATTGACACGGCAGGACCATTTAATGGTACCATGAATGATGCATCAATCATGAAAATCTTATTAGAAGATCCTAACGGAATAAGTTCCTTTTTACAACCGGATGATATTTGCGTTGTGGACCGTGGTTTTTGCGATGTGGAAAATAAACGATATAATGTTTTAATGCCAGCTTGTAAAGGAAATCGAGCACAATTGACAACAGCAGAAGCAAATTCATCACGCTTTGTAACAAAAATACGATGGATCGTTGAAGCCGTCCATGATGATATCTCACAAAAATATCGTTTATTACACCACAAAATAGATAATAAACTCCTACCTTATCTTAAATCATTGTGTCGAATAGCATTATGTAATATTATGCACAGGTACTTATGAATTAACCCAGGCAGTATGCTATCTAACGGAATTAATAAGAGGAAACTAACAATATTATAAGGCTGAAAGTTCATTCGAGGCATATTAATCGCAAAAGTTATCAATGCTGCATTGAATATGTACCACATTCAATTAGTTATACCGCTATTACACGATATATACGCGACTGTGCTAATGGTAACAGAAGAGTAGGTTGCTGTTCTCATGTCGCTAAATTATTTACTATTTATCTCATGGGCGATTTAAATCGAAAATTGTAAAGCCATCGGAGATATTAACCAAAATATTTGATGTAACACATACTGTATAAGTAATTGAGAAAAATAGTGACGAAGATTGAATAAATCTATATTTTGATTCCTAAAATTCTCTTTTACACCTACATAATGTCTATTTATAAATTCGGGAAGATAAGAATAGAATGTAATACGATGCGTCGCGTTTAAAAAGGAATAATTGATCAAGGAGCGACTTAATCTCCTGATAAGAATTATTAATTAGAGTCGTAAGAAACACTGCGCTATACATTATACTATTATAATGGCGTAATTTCATTTGTTTTTCAATATTTAACTATGTTCCACCAATTTGAGGACCTTGAAACTTTTTTATATATTAAATAGGTAACAGAACATTGTTCTTGAATTTTTTGGAAGTGGTCACTCGAAGGATTGCTTGCAACCCCCACCCCTAAAAAATTAAATAATTTTTTTCTACCCTTAATAATTTGATCACAATTGTGAAAAATATATATGACATGAAGGAGGTAAGTTCGAATATTTTCGTGTTTGTTCTATCTGAATATCTTAATTAACAACAGAGAAAAAAATGATACAGTTAAGGGTATTTACCCTCATATTATCCTTAAATGAAGGGTTAGCGACTTAAAATTTTGGGGGATTATCTTTCAACCTAAAACCATTGTTTTCGACACAATACCGATAAAAATCATTGTCGGGGCTGCTGGACCATTCTTATCCTGCTAGGCTCTTTCTGTAACAAGAATCATTATACGGGGGCAGAATTGCAAATTTACATACAACGTTGAAATTACTTCCCGTAATATCCTGTTCGTCGTAAAACACTCATTAAAGATATCCCCGTGCATTAAACGTGAGAATCGCGTTATAAAGTACCCATGCGATCATCGCGTTACCCAATCGCATCGTACGTTTTACAACGTAATCGCTGATGGGATGCCTCTTCCATAATTGTTGTCAAACACACGAGGCATTCACCGAATTGAGCGGACGAACAGCACGGTGACACGCTATCGTTGTTCATAATATTTTTAAAACGACATACTCCGTTTAAAATGCTCCATTAATGTCAGTCAATGATCTCGTTAATATTAGAGAATGCCTCGTTAATATCGCGCGAGATCATAAAATAAAATGTGAGAAGGTTGCAAACTGATTACTCTGTAATTACTGAGATCACAAAGTAGCTCTTGCTGGTAATTGTACGATACATTAACCCTTAGCATTCGAATGGTGACGGTAAGGCACCAATAAAAATTGCTGTATCATTATTCAAAATATTTTTTACGTTATTAAATTTGTTTGTATTTAATAAATTACTAAACATTTCATTATTGTACGAGTAAATTTAGAATATAGAAGGGAAATATTCTAGATCGGTAGAAATGTTTCGTTTTGGAGTTAAAATAGCTTCGAGTGCAAAGGGTTAATACGGCTAAACTCTACTTTAGGAAACTAGACATTTTTAACATTTTTTTATGTAGCCCTTTAGATTTTGACAAGAAAATGCTGAAAATCCAAGTTTTAATCCTAGGAGATCAGTAGTTCGAAAGTTGTCCGTAAGGATGTGCGATTTTGCAAATTTATGTTATGGAAATCACCATGTGCTTGTGCTGTCGTCTAGCGGCTCCGCTCGTTAGACGACGAGCGACACTGAGTACATGCCAACATGTCGGCGCCATTATCTGTCAAAAGCACTTAAAATCGCTCAACTCGCCAAAATCTACAGGATTACATAAAAAAAGGTAAAAATTTCTGGTTTCCTGAAGTAAAGTTTAACCATTAATATTCACAATTTTGTAGTGGAATGAAACTAGCAATATGCTTTGAAAAATGCATTAAGGATAAAATCATATAAAAATAAAATTAAGATACCGGTTCTCGATACGTCTGGATTATTAAATAATTTAAAATAACACGAACTCGTCGTTAATCATTAATAGACTGTGGATTTTATGCATTTATGACAAAACTGAGCAGATTAAATGCAAACATTTAAAGAATTTAAAGGTACTGTTGTATTATTTTTAACTCATTAAAATTATTAAGAAAAGAAATGACAATTTTTATTTTTCATAAAAATCCGCAGTCGAATCATTACACTGTGAATTTCATGCACTTACGACAAAACTGAACGGCCGCAATTTGAAACAATAGAAAGACTAAGAGAATTTAAAAACATCAGTATACTATTTTCAACTTATTAACATGACTAAAGGGGAAAAGGAAATTTTATGTGGCTCTTGACTCTTGTTATTGGTACAGAAAGATTTTATTTTGCACAAAAATCCACGGTCTATTTATTACTGAAAAATGTATCGATTAATCATCGCTTTAGAGACATAATGAGAGACATGATCAGCTTGTCTTTTAGTGCTGGATGTATCGTATGCATTATTTTTTTACTAAGATTCGACGGTATTTTAGTGCATTTTAAATATTTTTCAATGCAAATATCATTTCGATATTCCTTATAATTCGAAAGTTGTCTGTGCGAAGGCCGAATGAAAGGCAGAAGGAGATCGTTTGTTGCACTCGCGTAGGAAGCTCGCGGTAAATCGACAATTTTAATTTCATCCGAGCGAGCCGTACTCTCTCTCTCTCTCTCCCTCTCATTTTGATGGCTTATCCGTATCATTACTGGTCTCCGAGATCTCCATATTGGTTCTGAATTCTGAGGCGAACAATTGTACGGCCTTTAACACGGAAAGATATTTTTGTTTTAAACATATTCGCTGCCATGACATGAACTTTTTTTTAATTACAATTAGACTGTGTATTTTATGCATTTATGACAAAAACTAATATGTTTAATTTGAAACGAAAGTGTAAAGAATTTCAGAAGACAATAAGAAAGGCGTTGTGGAAACAGAGCAAAAATTAAGGATTTTTAAACGGCTAAGGCATTAAATAATTTACTAGTAGTACAGAGAATGTTTGAAAGTAAAAGGTCAACACATGGAGCCTAATATTTCGTTTCTAAATATCGACTGACATCTTCAAGGAGTGGGACCTTTAGAGGATGTCCAAATTTAGTGGCTGGTTTATGTTACAGCACATAGAAGTAATCAAGGTTTGCTTTTCTTCTTGCCATACAGCTGGGAAAACGGTTTTTCTTACTGAAAAGAACGTCGTTTGCCAAGGTATCCAGACGACTGCCAATTTTGCATCTGCACGTGGAAGAGGAACTTTGAAAATTTTATAAATTAAAATATATCTGTTAACAATCTTGGAAAGCATAGGACAATTTTAACAGAATTTGCTTTAAAAAAAGGAGAAATCGATTTAGGATACAAGCAGCCATAATAATTAAAAGCTGCTCTAAACCCACCACAGTCGAATGTTTCCTATTTCACAATTATTTGTACTTATAAAAATGCCGGTATATATTTCCGCATTCAAGCAAATTCAATATTGTGATTTTTGCAAGACAACTCATGCCAGTTACTTTCAACGTTCGGTAAGTTTAATGGTACGCAATATTTATTAAGTTTAATGATACGTCTGATATAGCCACAGAATTTCTCTATAAATACATGCGGTTTTTTTTGCAGATTTTAGAGCACAGCAGGGAATTATAAATAAAGAACCTAGTTTATAGGTTCACAACAGTCAACATACTTTCATCTGCTATAAAACTGTCTTTACGTACAAACCTCTAACAACAAGACTACGTCCTCGACACAAGTTTGCAGCATACTGGTTCCAAAAGTTGTCGCGATATTAAATGATGTGTGTAGTCATTAGTCAAATGAACTTCTAGCCTCGTTAATTATAACTCGATTGAAGTTACTCGATTTTCGTATAATCGATACGCAAGAGCTGACACTCAAAGTGGAACAGACTGGACAAACTCCGAGAGTTTGATACCTTGATAGTTTCACATGTTTGGATAACGTACGATTGGTTAGGTTGGTTTTACAAAATTTTACATATTTCTTTCGTTATTTTAACCGTTATTTTTCTTCGGCATATTGTACATGCGAGTATGCAATTAAAAAGTATGAAAAATATAGATATATAAAAAAGAGATATATAATATATATATTACCTGTTTTTAATGAAAGAAATTGAATATCTTTTTTTTTTAATATTCATTCTGCTTCAAAAATAAGTATAACTAATATAAGCACAGTAATTGGTACCTCCACAATACTTGGGTCCCTTACCCTATGTAATTTTATAGACATATGATATTTCTAATTCTTCAAACAGTCCAGATAACCTGTACTTTTTTTTTTAAGCGTAAACATTGGTTTTATAATCGAGCATTAGACGGTCAATAATACTGTAGAGACGTTACACAATATTATCAAGTCTACGAGCCCTATGAATTCTCTAGAGAAAACATCAATAATATTGCAGAATATGGTTGCACGATATTATACAATGGTTAGAGAAGACTATAAGAAAATTTTATTGATTTTGCAATTATCAGATAGCCAAGAAAATTCGTGCCAGGTTTTGTTATTACTAAATTGCGCATGCACACGTTGTATCAATTAGCAGTGATCTTTTGCATGTTGAACCGATCAACTGACTTTGCGCAACTATTGCCTCATTTAACAACACAATTATTTACGCGTATTACGAAATCGTCGAAATAAGCTATTTCCGATTTGAAACGCTTATTTTTACACTAGGATTAATATTTTCTCTAAAGACAATTAATTAAATCGACGTCAATAACATACTCCATAATATCCCACAAGAATATTGACTTGATATCAATGCCTTGTGTATAGGCATCTCCGAGGGATTAATAAAAAATTGCAATTTCGAGGCAGACTTGTCATAGATCACGAATTTTTCGCGACGCACAGTGGTCTCTAAAGCCGCCAAAACGTGGCAAAAATAGGAAGGAGTATTTCATTTTAGTTCAAAATTGATACTCATAGGTTTCTCGGGTCGCTGATTATAAATCTGATGTTAAAATGACAAAAAACAAAATGGCGGATTCAATATGGCGGATGCGTAACCAAAAAAATGATTGGACTTTCTTGAAAATTAGTATTCCCATATTTTTCGGGCCGGCGAATATGAATCTGATGTCAAAATGACAAAAAACAAAATGGCGGATTCAATATGGCGGATGCATAACCAAAAAAATTAGTGGACTTTCTTGAAAATTAGTATTCCCATATTTTTCGGGCCGGCGAATATGAATCTGTCAAAATTACAAAACACAAAATGGCGGATTCAATATGGCGGATGCGTAACCAAAAAAATTAATGGACTTTCTTGAAAATTAGTATTCCCATATTTTTCGGGCCGGTGAATATGAATCTGATGTCAAAATTACAAAAAAAAAAACAAAAATAAAATTTTTTTTTAAACAATAAAAAAACTGTTGAAAAAAAATTGTATCAGAAAATTCGATGAGTGAAACCATACAATGCTTATTTAACAAATTTTATAATAACTTCTAAATTTCTCGAGAAAAAATGCTTGTAACTAGTACCATGACTACCTCTGCGTCACAAAAATGGATCACATTACGAAAGGGGCAGTTTTGGGCAGGTACTTTTTCAAAATAACGTTAAATAATAGTCATACTATAAGACTCGACCAGAATTTCCGTGGAATATTGTAGAATATACAACTTTTTCCAAACATTAATTAATATAAATCCAATGTTATTATTATGCATAGTAATTACTTCCAGCATCCATCATACACGCACAAAAAAAAAAATAAATTTCCGTAAAATTGTAAGTGTGACACATTTTTTTTCACAACGTAGTTCACTGCACAAAAACTGAGAGACGACTGTATGGGATATTTGTACTCCCATCATTTAGCAGGTATAAATGGGAAGACCTTTTTACCTTCGGTTTCTTATAGAATCATGAGTATCCAATACGGCAAGAGCCATATCCCTAATGTGAAATTGATTTTTTACATTTTGGCCACGTTTTGGCGCTTTGGACCACTTTGCGACGGTCCAAACTCCGACATGTCTACCGCATAAAAGACGGTCCCAGTCGAAGTGCGTAGCGAGCAGACATTTTTCTCGACGTTCCCGGAAAGAAATATCGGATTTCATAAAATGGAATGGATTATTCAGCCGACACGCGCGATATATCTGCGAGAGATACATAAAGGGAAACGGATTCGCGCGCGCGCACACGCGTCCTGATGCCGTTCGCCGTACGCGAAGAAATGCATAACGATGAAGTTCAGAAGCCTCGGCGTGCGATTTCCATACGGCATACAAAGATGTTAACGGGACCTAACGCCGAACGAAATACAAAGGTATAGACACGGAGGAACGCTCGGCTAGCCTACGCGCAATACGTTCCTTTGGTTATTAGCGTCCCAGCAACGGTTTCCAGAGCCAGATGCGTGCATACGTGTGGGGAAACCGAGCCTCGGCGAATCGCAAAAACCATTCTCAGCTTGACGGACCGTCCGTTCGGTTAGGGGCTTCGTTCAAACTGTCTTGGCGTAACTGCTCATAGAGATGCAATGAAGCACATTGTTAACAACATTCTATGCGGCTGTCGCGAGCGCGAAAGAAACTCTTTGCTGAAGCACATTTTTATCTGTGATCATTTCTCATCTGACTGTAAAGTTAGTTAACCCTCCGACGACGGAGCCCGGGTCTATGTTGACCCGGACTATCAAAATCGTTATTCAATTACTTATTTTCCGGCGAATTAGCGTGTGCACAACTTCAAAATATTGTTTTAACAAATTAATAAATACAGCAGTGAATGGTCCTAAACATCATCAACTCTAAGAATGTTCCGCCGTTCGAGGGTTAATTGAGGACCCTCTGTTTATTATTGTTATTAGACGAGTTTTGCGGTCATAACAAAAATGTTATTACTATTGAAGCATTGTTGCTCATTGAAGTGAGGACGTAAAGAAAACTAACTAGAACGAAGATGTAAAGAAAAAGAAAGGCACAAAGTGGAGTAAGTGCAGCCTTTGTAGCTTTACATTGTTCTCGCTAGTGCAAAATAGAAAATCTGAAACGAGTCACTTTCGGACGCCTACTAAGTAGTTGCTAATGAGAAAAATATGATTATAAATCATATTCTACTTGGAAATATGAACAGTGTTTTATTCCATTTATTGTTAACACTAAATCTATACTAAAAATTACTGTTTCACATTACTTCACAGATATAACAAGAAATACGTTTATTCAAATTTTTATTAATTTTTATTATGATATATTATGGTCAAAAGATTAATGTAAATTATTATTTCATGCTAAATAAAAATTATCTGTATTAGTTGCGAGATACCGGGAGGGGGGGGGGGCATATAAATTTTTTTTAATAATACATATTAGTAAAAGAGGCGCAATAATGTCTTTAAATTCTTTAAATGATATTACTGTTCTGCATTCGATGTACTCATTTTTATCATAAATGTAAACGAACCGTAGTTTAATAGATTTAGACCGTAGTTGAGAGATTCTCGGCGGTCTCAATAATCGTAAATTAAAAAGTGAGACTCGTCGTTTTGACAGTAGTTTTAGCGTTAATGAAAAAATCGTGTGACGATGTCCAATTCATTTTCTTTTTCCAAGAGCTCATACGACAATCTCGTCAAGAGAACGGTGGACAGGCCATCGATGCGCGCGGCTCGTAAAGTTCAAATACCGAGAAAGCCCCCGTACACAAGCGAAACGCGAAAAATCTAGATAAAAATGTAAAAGAAGTGCATCGCTCTCGGGAAACAGGGTCAAGGCGAGACGGGAGGATGGGAACCAGGTCTACGTAAATGTAAGAGGCTCTTTCACGTGATGTAGATAGGAAGAGTGACTCTGCATCGCTCGATGGAATCGATTTTAACACTTCGACTACCGTCGTCGCTTGCACTCTCCGATGATACACACACAGGTTGTTGGCCCAGAATGGGAAATCAATTTTTTTTTAACAAGCTACTTTATCGGACTCTTTTAACGCCCGTGAGATAACAGAAGCCTGTGTGTGTAATACTCTGGACCACACGGTTTACGGTCGAGAATATTTCAACAAATTTCTCAGGAGCCTCGTTAAACTTTTACTCGTGAAACAATGAGAACACTATCTGATACTTAAAGTTTAATGTCGATTTGAAAGAAAAGAAGTTGTAGACCTCGTATCGATGGCATTTAAAAAGCGATTATTAATAGAGTATTCTTGCTAATTAGTATTAAGAAGGAGACATATGTTGTGACATATGTAGAAACGATTTTTACATAGTGTTATTTTGAAGCTACAGTTAAGTGTCTCAAATTAGTACACTCAATAATTTATTTTCACTTTCTCCTACATTTTCGTATATTCTATTATTATGAAAATCAATTGAGTTTTGACATTTCAATTATTACATTTCAATATGTTAACCTTATACACTCCTGAAAAATAGTTGCATAAAAGTTAATTTTCATCACGAGTGTTTTATCCATAATCTCATATTTTAAAAACAAATTCTTGCAACACAATAATTAAAAAAAAAAACGTCAAATCGCTGAACCAATGAGAATAGATGAATTTTGAAGGTTAATTAATTTGTTCAATTACATTCTGTCCGAGACTAATCGTGCATTTTCGAGTATTCGTTTTCACTGCTGGTTTTGTGCCGTGGCGTTCATACTTGATAGACTCAGTTCTCATATTGCGCGACTAATAAAGACATTACAATTTTTCTTTTTATAGCACTCTGCCAGTTAATAAGTATGTGCGTTCGTCGTACCGGTAGTAACCATTGTCAACGTAGGTCCAGAAGCGAGTGCAATTTCTCACGTCGCAAAAGCACGTCCATTTGTAACATTATCGTCTCGAGCCATTACGATGCCTAGCACGGAGACGATGAAAAACTGCATACGACTGCCTTCTACCCGTGACTATGTTAAGAAACGTAGAAGAACGTATTTATCACGCCTACGTAATATTTTGCAACGAAACTTACCGTACTATTTAAATAAAGTGCTCGCACACGATCTCGAGCGACGATAGTGCAAGACTTTGTAAGTGACATTAGAACCTCGTGTCGCAAACAACATTTTATCGCGAATGTTATCGATAAATGTTCTTTCAGTGTATCGTGGGGAAATATATTGCACTCTGTGCAATAGCAGTGAAAGTAATGGAATAAAGCAATTCACTGTACGTGCACAAAATATTAACATCTAAACATCAAAGGATGAGTAAAACAAACGCTTTCTAACTCGGGAAGAAAAATTTTCTGCAATCACAAAAATTCTGTCATCCAGAATTTAATTAACCACTTAAGGGTTACATACGGGATGTCGCAAAAATATTGTATATGCTTAGAAGGGATGATTCCTGATGGAATTTGAAGTAACTTTTTCCTTTGCGACAACGTTCTCGGCGGCTTTGTTACGGAGTTATTAGTGAAAAACACAGACCAATCAAAACGCGGATACAGCAGGCGGATTCTGACTCGACCAATAAAAACGCCACGCTCAGCCAGAGCTGTCGCCGAACCGAGATCCCTCTGCTATAGCCGCGCTCTGATTGATCTGTGTTTTTCGCTAATAACTCCTTAACAAAGCCGCGGTGAACATTTTCGCAAAGGAAAAAGTTACTTCAAATTGCGTCAGGAATCAACCCTTCCAAGGGTATACAACATTTTTGGGACACCCCGTATATTAATGCGTATTCCACCGGGCATTATTCCGTAATTTTTGGAAGTCTATACGTCTGACAAATTTTTAATAGGATCTTCGATCTTAAAGCAACAGTTTACCCTGAATAATGTACACTCCCAAAGAAAAAGATAGCACATTCGTGCTATCTTTAATTTCTCGCGTTATAATTATGGTACAGGAAATGTGCCAGTGATACAGAAAGACTACCTTCTACTAATATATAAACATAACTTTTATTGACTTTTCTTCAACGAATTCTCGTCGTAAAAATGCAAATATCCAAACGAATACAGACAAAATGATAGCACATCTGAAAAATATTCCATATTATATAAATTTAAAATAGACAAATATGAAAATGATATAACTGTACCTGTGTTTAATAATGTGTGGAACCTCCGTGGTTCTCAATTACTTCTATCATCCTTTTTGGTAAGGATTTATACAGTACTGTAATTGAAGATTGTGATAAATTTTTCCATTCCTCTTTAATACTGATTTTTAAGTCATTTAAATTTTCAAATTGTCTACCTTCTGCGTAGACAGCTCTTGATAATAATCCCCAACAATTCTCAATTATATTTAAGTCCGGGGAGCACGCCGGCCATTCCAAAACAAGAATTTTCTCTTTTGAAAAATATTCACGAATAATTTTTGCCGTGTGTACGACAGCATTATCTTGCTGGAACACAAATTTTGGACCTGCAATGCATTGTGCATACTTATCAATTTGGTTTTTTATTAATCTCAAATAACTTGCACTATTCATTTTTCCTTGTATAAAATTAATATCCGTTTTTCCTTTGTAACCTATGCCGCCCCAAATCGTTATTCCACCTCCTTTCATTTGTCGTCTAATTCTTGTTAATTGTCCTTTTCGAATGTCGTGATAATAGTATGCACTATTATCTGGACCATCCAGACAAAACCGTTTTTCATTTGTAAAAATTATATTCCTCCAGGTTTTCCTCCAGTGTATATGTTTCTTCGCAAATTCAAGGCGTGCTTCCTTATGCTTCTTT
>CM052128.1:11107283-11118393 GCA_028454245.1 Halictus quadricinctus
ACAGAGTTATTTATCACTGACAGTCCATTATATAAGTAAAGATTTTAAGATGTGTCATTTTGTGTGAAATTTAACTCACTTAACGCAATCGCATACGGCTGAACACTTACAAACTGCATTGCTTATATCTTTACGAACATGGGAATTAAATAGTAATAGTAATACACTCGTTAAACCCTTATTTTTTGTCACCGATAATGGTCGCAATATAGTGAAAGCAAAAGACTGTCAAGAAAATTGGAAACGAATTCCCTGCTATGCTTATTGCCTACAATTAGCAGTTAAATCTGCAATGAAACAAAGTGCAGTATATACAGGACTGCGACAAAAAAATGCAGAGAAATAGTAGGATTTTTCTCACGATCTACAACTAGCAGGGAGAAGTTTTTACACTAACTAGACTAACAGTTAGTTACACTAACTGACACTAACAGACTAATAATCCTCATGAAGAACCCCTCGAATTGATACAAGATGTAGACACACGGTGGAATACAATGTATGCCATGTTACAACGACTAATAATTTTACGCAAACCATTAACCATGACATTATGTGAAAAACATATGCCAGAAAATTAGAATGCTGATGAATGGAAGCTTGCTGATGCCATAGTAATAACCGTTCTTCAACCAATACCAGAAGCTACCGAGATAATGTGTGGAGAAAATTATCCAACTCTATCTCAATATCTACCAATGTACATTGGTCTGATAAATGTAATTAAACCAGATAAAACGCAAACTGAAAAGCTATCGAAATTTCTAACTATTTCTCTAACGGATTGAAGGTAATTCTGTTATTTTCTTAATTCGTTGTGTCCGAAACCAATTAAAAGCTGTACATGTAACATAATATTTCGCTTACAGGTACGTTTTGAACCCATTATAAAGGACGAAATATTCGTTCATGCGATGTTGCTAGATCCACGGTTTAAGGATCTCCTTTTTCCACCAGGAGAAGGAAGATGGGAGACAATAAATAGTTTAAAACAAAAAATTGGAAATATGGCAAATGCAATAGATGCAATAGATGTCGACCCATACAGCAATTTGACGAGCACGTCAACCACACGTCAAAACGATGGTATTTCTCCAATATTATTTATAAATAAATTACTTTTGACAATTTTTAATTACGTCATCAAAACTACTTTTTAAATTCTAATTCGTTTCATAGAACAACCTTCCAAATTAATGAAATTTTTCAAGCCTTCGGTAGTGTGGGAACAGAAAGAATACCGTCCTTCCAGTTTCGCATAAACGAAGAAGCCCAAATTTACTTTTCAGAAAGCACTGTTCCTCGAAACACTGAGATAATAGAATGGTGGAAATACAATTGTAAACGACTACCTATATTAGCAGAAACAGCAAGACAATACCTTGGCATTTCTGCCACTCAAGTATCCAGCGTATCAGTTCCTCATCGAACCAGTTCATTCCTCGCATTTCGCGGTCTTCGGAGTGAGTGCGTGTGTTTGCGCGAGTGCAAAAAAAACAGATGAAAAGTCTCGATTATGCGAGTATCAAAGAGCAGCTGCGCTGAATGCTCCGCCGCCGCCGCCACCATTGCTGTGCCGAGCCCTGTCTGCTCGGGAAAGTTGCAAAAGACGTGGCGGAACACGCTGGTCTAATTACGCTCGTTTTATTATAGTCCTTTACGTGCGTTCAGAGTGCGCGAAAATTTTAAACAGAAAAATTTCAAACATCGTCCTCCGTGACTTTTGTTACCACTACTTCCTTTGTAGGGAAATCGACATCAGAAAACTAATTTTCTGAAACTAATAATTATTCGTTACTTAAATAATACTCATACACTGTAAGAGTATACAATAAGTTGTACACAATAAGAAATTTCATACGTATTTAGTAAAATCTTAAAGTAATTAGCAGTAAACTACATTATAAGTGAGAAACTTCCTTTCAAGGCCACGTACCAGTGTAAACAAACAAAACACGGAGCACTGTGGCCTTGAGCTTCATTGTTTCGAAATTTCAAGTGGACAAAATTTTAAGGCACTTGAAGCAGTCTGTTGGAAAACGTTGAAGTGTGCAGTTCTGTGCAAGTTTATCTTATAGAAATTACTTATTAATAGTTAGTTTATAAGTGTTTAAATACTTTTTAACCCAAAATTAAATAATGGAACGAGGAAAAGCGTTAAGCGAAGATGAGAAGATTAAAATACTCCACTTAAAGTCCAATGGAGAAAATCAAGTACAGATTGCAAAAAAAAAACTAGAAAGAAGTCGGTGTGTTATATAGAATTTTTTACAAAACCCCGAAAAATATGGGAAACAGAAGTCGAAGGGAATTTTGAGGGAAGCATCAAATTCTGGACTTACGCCTCGAGAAATTGCAGTGGATTGTGGAGTTAACGTATCTATTAAAACAGTAAAAAAAGTAATTCAAAAAAACAAGCTACTTAAAACGGAAGAAATTTGCTATAAAGCCGCCGTTAACAGACAAACATAAGACCGTCCGATTAAGTTTTGCAATAGAGCATATTCAATGGAAAAACCAGTGGAAACGAATTATATTCACGGATGAAAAAAAAAACTGAATTTGGATGGTCCAGATGGATATAAATACTATTTCCACGATTTAAGAAAAAGGGTATTAAGTCGCCGACAATGTGGTGGTGGTGGAGTAATGATATGGGCAGGTATCGGCTATAGAGGAAAAACGGAAATAGAATTTATTCAAGGCCGCATGAATAGTGCTGATTACTTAAATTTAATTAAGAGACACATAGAGACTTACGCTCGCAGAATTGCTGGGACAAAATATATATTTCAGCAAGATAATGCAGCTGTGCATACCGCTCGCATAGTAAAAAATTATTTTGAAACGGAAAATGTAAAGGTTTTAAATTGGCCAGCAACGTCTCCTGACCTAAGTATTTTATCGAGAATGTTTGGGGAAAACTTAGCCAAACATTACATGAAGGTGGAAAGCAGTACAATACAGTGTCCGAATTAAAATCTGCAATTTCAGAAGCTTGGGAAAGCTTGGATCAAAATGATATAAAGGATCTGTACAGAAGTTTACCAAGAAGAATGATTGAAGTGGTACAACGTCAAGGGCAGTCGACACATCACTAAAACTTAAAAAAACTATGTAATCTTATTTCATTTTAATACTTTTGTTATTTTATATTCAAAGTGCCTTGTCATTTTGTGCACACTCAATTTCATTTACTTTGTATAAATAATAATTGGATTCAACGATTTATTTAATTTTTTTGCATATTATGTCAAAACTAGTACCTTATTTTACTGTGTATTCATTTTCCACGTATATGTACAAATAGATGTTCGTTCCGGGGTGGGAGTGGGGGTAAAAAAGTACTCTAATTTGACCTACGAGTTTTTGCATTTTGGTTCACAGATGGAAAAACTAGTTTTAGCGTTACCCAGGAACAACGGCGTGGACCTTGCCTCTCACAAATCGGGGTGCTTTTTTAATGCGAGTCCCCTTGCCTCTTACTGTTCAATTAATTAGAGTACGTGTTCGAAATTCAACAACTCGTGAAAACATGGTAGAACGCATAAGAAACGCTTGCGCTGAAATTCTCGCAGATATGCTTCTGTCCTATGTACTTTGTAATTTGTAGATAATATATGAAATATTGTAATTTGTGTGACACAAGATTTGTTGATAACGTATAATATTTGTCTATTATTTATTCCTATTAGAAATAATTATTTATATATTTCTGTAAGTGTTATACATTTGAGAATACATTAATTTTTATTAAAATTGTGTACGATATTATTGTTCTCCGTCATTTCAACAAAATGACATCAATAAAATTATTAAAATCTTCTGTTTCGTATTTCACCTAATCAGTTGTCTCATAAATGCTAAAAATACACAGTATAATTATACGTACCATAATCGCTAAGAACTGCAACGTCATTAACGACGCTATTGCAGTAATTGTAACGAGAAACCGATTAAAACGAGAAAGTACAATTGGAGAAAGCTCACGGACTAATTATAACTTCGGTTTTGCTGTAATCGCTAATAACTGCAACTATTACAGTAATTGTACCGAAAGACGAATTAAAATAGGAAAGTAGAATTTGCGAAAATTCGCAGTATAATTGTAACCATAATGATGCTATATAAGTAACTGCGATTATAGTAACAACAGTATCACGCTGATAGTAATACAGAAATTAAAAGGAGGAAGTTCAATGGCGGAGTCCGTGAAATTGATGAGCAACCTTTGACGATACCGCGCGAACAAATTAAAACTTCCTCGACGCGCTAATTAGAACAAACGTCGCACTCGCCGGCGACTATGCAAACACGAAAAACTATTTGTTCAGAATTTGTTCACGCGAGCGCAACGCGCCGGAGTCTTTCGAGGGAAGAGGGTAAATCGAGACACGAATGAAGGGGGATTCTAAAGTAAATGAGACTCCCACTTCAACAGATGAATCCGAAATGAAAGTGCTCCCTTTTCTTCGGCGCACATAAGACCCGCCGCACCGGTGCGAACCTAATTTCGATGGCGGGACTTAGACGTAAAGGTATGCTTGAATCGTCGAAACAACCGCCGCGTCCGCTTCGATTAAAGTTATCATGCGGAACTGCTTTCCATGCATCCAATCTTCGGTCTAACAGCAACTTTTTACTGTTACCGAAGGAACAGAACCAGCAAACGATGCGGAAAATCTCGACAAAAAATTCTACATCTATCATCCGCAATTAAAAAAAAAAAATAACGCGACTTACTTGTTTTGTGCTATTCATTATGTCAGTGATTATTTTTCTGTTATTTTAAAAAAGACCGTAGAACGTTACACATCGGTAGACTATGGATTTTTCTGTAAATTTGCATTTTCGTACATTTATTCCGTGAAAACGAAAGTTTTCTTTCGGCGATTTTTACGGTAAAAATAAAATAAGGATAACATTTATTTCCACGGACGTTTTCTCGTGTTCCAGAAATTTGCATAAATGCATAAAGATCCGCAGTCTACGTAAGAGGTATACATAAACTAAACGGCACGAGTTTAGGGTTCCAGCGCGCTTGCGGTTCGCCAATTTAGCAAAAAGCATAAAGAATTTGCACCGCAAAGAGATAGACCTCGAGCAAGTAATATGAATGAGTAAAAGGAGTTCGTTTCTTCGTTAAAACTACTTTCCAAGAACATGGTTCTAATTCAAATTTGTACTATCTTTATATTGTAGTAACGAATTAATTAATTTTAAATCCTTCGAGTCTCTTTATAATTTTTTTATTCATTCATACAATGGTCAAACTATACCTCACTTCCAATGTACAGCTTCCTGTATCCACATAACGAACTTAGAAAATAATATGTTAATGAGCTTAAAAAAGTTTAGAAAAAATTATTATAACATTTAAATTGTACAATTTATCCCCACTCTTCCTCAACCACTTAATACTTAAATACCAGTGGAGCATTATGTCAGTGAACAATGGAAAACTAATAAAACTACTAAAGGAAAGGAGACAGACGTAAAAACATAATCATGCATTACAGAAAATTTTGTAATAAACGTAGTACCAGTAAATTGGTCAGATTTTTCTGATTAAAATGAGTTAAACGCGATATAAATCGGCCTAGTTTCATAGATTTAACGTAAGAAACATAATTAAGGACATACGTATGATTAGTATATACGAAGTTTATAAAAGTAGACCGATCGACGTCATGTTTGGACTCGTTATAATCGGGACAATCTCAACAACCCATTGGTAGAATATTTAAACAGGTAAGAAAAAGTTAATGAATTTGAAATGTTCAAGTTTACAAACTGTAAAGAAACGTCCTCATTAATAGAAGCGGGTAATGTCTGCATTTTATTTTCTTCGTGAAGAATATCTTAGTTGTTAATTTATAAAAATATAAAGTAAATAAAAAGAAGATAAAACTGCAAAAGAATACCGAAGAAGAACTTTATAGATAAAATTGTAAAAGCGCGCGATAATTTATCGTCAATAAATGAGGAACATGATTCAATTTATTGTTCAATTAATAATACATTATACGTTGATTCTTAATGAATACTTTTCGCTTTTTCGTTGCGTACAAGCTGTGACAACGAACGTGTATACTCTTTTCTAACTAGCTAGAATATATTCGACAACATGTCGCGAGTGTGCAGTTTACGTTTGACGAGATAAAATTCTGCTGCATAACAAACACAACAGCGTGGCAAACAGTGAAACAGATAAAACCTTTGAAAAGGTACATAGCGCACGACACATAAAGCGAATATTTCTTTCAAGGCCGACGATTCTCATCAGCCGACCGACCATCTGTCAAGGGACTCTACGAATTAAATGATCGACTTCGTTCCCACGAACTGTGATCAGCATCGTTCAGACTGTCCCATGAAGCGTAACCTCCTAACAATTGACCTTTCTCGAAAGATACCTTCAACTTGCTTGTCGCTAAATCGTTATTAGATTGCGGACATCGTGTTAGAATGCACACTATCTGTCGTTCGATACATTGAAATATTTAATGCGCCTCTTCGTTTAGGCTTGAAAATTAATTTTGATAGTGATCAATACGAATTTTAGTCATTTATGATAAAAATGAGAAAATCACATTTGAAACAGTAGACAGAAGAATTTAATTTTTAAAAAATATTAAAAACGAGATATTAAATTCTTATCATTAAAATCAGTTAATACATCTCGTTCTTAGTATAAAGTGTAATTAATAAAGTATAATTAATATAGTTAAATTAAAAAGTATAATTAGGCACAGTAATTGGCACCCCCATAGTAAGTGGGTACCTTACCCTATGTGTTTTCAGCCGTATTTATTCCATTAAATAAATGATCAGATTCCTGTAAATTCTGGTCAGCTAACCAACGCGTTGGTAAAATTTAATTAAACGTCTTTTTCATTTTAAACCTGATCCCCCACTAGGACAATCAAAATTTATGTTTGTTTGAAACTTTGAAAATCAGGTCGATTTTTTGTAATGTATAAAATTCTTTTAAAAAATGAATGCAATGACGACATTAATAAATTTGTTGCGGAAAACCACGTCTTTGTAAATATTTGTGGCTAATTTGTAACTGAATACGTTACGTGAAAATTGAATGTAGAAGAAAAATTAAGTCAATAGAACATTTCACTTTAACGTCTTCGCGATGTACCACACTCCTCGCATTATGGCGTTGAACTTTCACTGTCACAGTAATGGCAATGCCAAAGACATAATTAAACAATCATCCACTTCGCGTACTTTCTCGCTTATTAAGATTCTCGATACCTCGAAAGTCGGTTTGCACTGTTCGAGTTTCATATCCTAAACTTAAATATTCTTCTTACTTCAAATACTGGGTGGTACTTCTTTCGTTCGTTGTATGAAAGCTATGTACATGTAAAATGCAAAGCAGTTAACTATGGATATTTATGCAAACTTGTGTTTCCTTAACACGATCACTGCCAGCGTCCACACGTGTGTTTCTATAATACACGAAGATGATCGAATTAATTTTATGCGTGTCGTTATTTAAAATTGTACTGCAATTGGTATCTTCTTGTTTATTTTACAAGACGATATATTGTATAATTTTTGATAAATAATTTGCATTATATTACAATATTTTTAATTCGCTTTACACCTAAAAACATACTTGGTAAAGAAAATTAATGTTTATTTGTACCTTTTAAAGATAATATAAATACGCGACGTTAGATAAACATTTCATGTTTTTAGCATTAAACAACCGCGTGAACGTCCGGCAAACACAAATGTTCCAGTGTCGTTTCTAATTAAAAATAAAAAGTGCAGCAGGACGATTTCGAAGCGGAATGAAGCACCAAACAAAAGCGCGAATGCAATAAAACCTAATATCTTTCCCAGTTTTGCAGCAAACGGGAAATGAAAGTCATTTCGAGTGAAAGAGAGATACGCCAATTTCCGAGAACTTTAAGTCGCTGAAGTTTCCTAAATCTCCCGGAAGATTAAGACATCTTGAGGAACATTCCGAGACCAGATCTATCAAGTTTTCGGTTGGAGACGGTGCAGTATAAGAGTACTGCACACAGATTACGGATCGCAATGCTTGGTACTAACGTTCAATCTGGATTTAACGGAGACGGTGATTAAGAACTATAGCGCGATAAGATATTGACAGTGTAAACGTAAAACTTTGTGTGCCGGAAAAAAAAGATTAGTGGAAATATTTTCAATTATTTAGCTTGCATCTTCCGATAGAAGAATGAGATTAAATCCCAACTATTTCTACATTTTAATAATTTATTTCTAGCGAGTTCAGTCGTTGCTTTTGTGAAATATTATACTGGGAAATTATTTTTCGGCATTATTTGTTGCCGTATGCGAGATATCGTCATTAGCACTTTATGATAAATTTCACAATTTTAATGTGCATTTTGAAATTACTTATCTTCTGTAATTTTTTACTCTATTAGACAATCGCTCACTCTCGCTAATAAATCAGATTAAGCGAGGAACTTATATTTTAAATGCTAATAACGCCATTTACCTAGGATAGCGAACAATAAAATATAGAAAATTGCATTAGGACAATTGGGGAACGGTACATTATGAGAAAAAATATAAGAATAGAGTTGAAGGTATGGAAATCGGAAAGACGCGAGTCTTATGAGAAACAATACCGTTTTCTCAAAAGACATTATCTGCAAGAAAATGAGTAAAACACAATCCATGTTAATACTACGAATCGACGACATAGAAATTCTGTTTTTCACAGAGAAGTCTGAGAATCGGAACGGAACGAGTAGCATGACGAACAGTATTATACCTTCAAGATCACTTGAAGAAAAGTGAGTAAAACGCGATCTTTGTTACCGGTGCATACAAAGCTTGTTTTCCACAGTACCGCAGTCTTATGCGAACAGGAATTATACTTTCACAGATAACTATAGTTCTACAGAAATCTATATAAATTTCGCTATATGTCAACAAGAACAAACAGAACATTTTGTAGACGTGGATTGACATACGGGTTAAACAAAATGAAAAAGAAATTACAATGTAAAACACGAAAATTGTGTGTAATTAGTAAAACTATTAACTGGAAGTGAATAAATAAAACAGAATCACTGTAAATAAGTCGAAAATCTGTGATACATATAATGAACTTTATATGACATTTTTTTCTTCTATTTATATGTAGATTAAAAGCAGTTTGGCCGTATAAGTTACTGAAAGAAAATAAGTAAACTAGAGTTCTCATGGATAAAATCAATCAGCATATAAACAGATGGGGACGCATTAAGAAAATCCTTTTTCACAGCCAAGAATAAGCGGATATAAAACGTGGGAGCGCTATGAATATATCAAATCGTTCCAAGGAAACGAATAAAATTCGTCGATAAAACGAATCTTCGGTGTGAAAATCGTATTTTCATAGATCAGTGTGAAAATCAAACAAGTAAGCAATCCAGGCACGCATAAAATACGATCGATATAGATCACCGACGGAAAATAAATAGAGTTCTCATGGATAAAGTCCATAAGCGTTAAGAAAATCCTTTTTCGAAGCTAACGATAAGTGAATATAAAGCGTGGGATCAATATTAATATACGAAGTCGTTCCAAGGAAACAAATGAAATTTGTTTCAAGACTTAAAGCCATAGCAAAGCAGGTCATTGAATTCGTCTTCACGTCAACTATAAAATTATTAAGTAAAAAATATATAGCGACAATTAAAAAATCAAGGTAATATTAATTTTTTTATTTAACAAAAAATTTTTTTTAATTTTTTATATTGAACTATATAGAAGAGTAATTACTGATTAATTTTTGTTGGAAACATTTTCTTGTCAGAGTACCGGAAATGCCCGAAAAATTGCGATAACATGTGAATAATGAATGATAATCAGTATATTATTGAAACAAATGGTGAAATTTGAAGTAGTTTTCAGGATATTCGTCGAAAATGTTTTTTACTCTCAACTTTCAGGTTTAGACCTTACATGTTACCAGGCTTTGAAATAACAAAATAATCTTTAATTCTGGAGATAACGTGTTTTTTTTCTTAAACTGCGATTATTTAGCAATCTTATCTTAAAAGAATCATATGACAACGTTCAGAATATCTTAACGCTCCGTGCAGTTCCGGTCACAGAGGCGTTTTAAACAATAATAACTTTTCATGAATGTTGCATGATTTTATAGAGAAAAGTGTACTGAAAATAAAGCACTTTGGTACAATGCATGGAACTCAAAAGATATCCTTTACCAATGATGGAAAACTTTGAAGATTCTCTTTCGTTTACTAAGCACTGTTATTTCAATAAATTATAAATATTAAATCTTAGTACACAAGACATACTGTCAATATAGAAATAGAAATGAGGTAATTTTTTCGGTGAAAAATAGGATTAATTAAGTGTTGATTTTTAAATGCTTGTTCTAATCACAATTTTGAATAAATCTCGTTAATTTCACCGTTTTCGAATGTCATGGACATTTAAGAAAAAACATACATTCGATAAACATCGATATGAGCAAGTTGCTTTTTTATCAAACGAACAGCTAATTCCTCGATCTGCACCACAGTGCGCCGCACATTCTTTTAAATTTTCGATTTTTATAAAAAAAAAAATTATTTTTGTATAGCCTAATAGTGCATGCATAACGTGTCAAAGTCCGATTTAAAAAAAAATTTTCTTATGGAGATATACGCATGGTAAATAACCATTTCTTCGCTCCTGGGAATTCATCAGTTTTCAGTGCGATAGTTATGTAATTACTCCGCCTATAATTGAATACTTAGGGGTCTACAAATCATATGGGTTATTGCAAATGGCTTCAACTATTAACTGGCAAACAAATTTTTCAAAAAAAGTTGTTTAACATTAAGTAATATGGACTAACCTGAAGCCTCTTTGCGTTACGCTCATTTTTTATTTATGGAGGAATACAAAAAATCCTTTGAAAAGCTTCGATCTGGAACTAATCGTTTTGGCAAGTTGTAATATTGATCTAGCTTTGTGCAAAAAATCATGAGATACTTCGAGATACTTTCGCCGCAATTTAAGTTTAAATATCAATATTTAAGTTTAAATATAATATTCTTGGAAATTCTGAAAGTTAATATTTAAACTTAAATTGCGG
>JAQQRP010000101.1:0-13522 GCA_028454245.1 Halictus quadricinctus
ATTGACGTAACACCCTCTACACCCTCGGTTTGGTGGAAAGTGATGTAAGTAGGGTGCCGCACAATTTGACCTTGAATCTCAAGAGCAAAAGGTCTACCACCGTCGAAGCTCAATCGTTCTCTTAAAAAGTTATGATAAAGTTATTTACGTTACATTTCCGATATATTTCACGCGCATAGAAATATAATTTCTCTACACCTACAATTTGAGAGAGTGGAAGAATTTAATAGCAGCAATGTACGTGTTCAGTTTTATAAAATTGTTAATGAAGGAATGAAATTTCTACTTGATACCAGTTCCTTGCGAATTGATGTGGAACATTTTTATTTTGCATGTAGATCCGCAGTCTAATTGTCAGCTTGCATCGTTTGCAGCTTGCGTTGTTTCGATACTTGGTAAATTAATTTGAGGAGCGCGTTTTATTCTTCGGGTCCCGGTAGATTCAGCTTCGTCTGAAGCTGAAAGTTGAAAGCGGACTCTCCCCCCGGTGATTCGTCAAGCCGGCTGTTTGACGGTAGTCGGTTTTCGCAATTTCCACGTGCCTTCTGGTTACGCGTGCTATAAGTATTCCCACGCTATGACGGCTCAAAAGAACCCACGCCCTCCGAGCTGGCACAGGTGTTTGACCGCTCGAGGAGTTCTTCCGCGGAACTTAAGCACGAAACCTCGTCACGACCGGTGACATCAGAGGAATGGAACCGCGAAAGGGAAAGAGAGAATAGGAACGATAGTTTTAGTAGCAAACTCATGCTTCAACACAAATTACCCAAATCTGTTATGGAAAGAACCGTAAATACCTCTTGTGGATCGATGCCTACAACCTTGTTCATCACTAGAATGAGAATTCTTATACAAAATAAAAATATTCTATATCTATCCCGAGCATTAGGAATCGCTTCAGAATTCTTTTCTTTCTTCAATAATGTTAGTATCCCATCCATTTCTGTCATAACTGCAGAAAATTCTATACAGGGTGTTCATTTGAAAACTTTCCAGCCGAATGTCTCGAAAAGTATGAAAGATTTTAAAAAGTATAAACTACGTGTCCAAGGATTTGGAGGTGGAAAGAGGGGGGCAGTATCAGTTTTTTATTTGGGTGGTGTTTTCAAGGTCATTTGAAGGTCAACTTTACTTTTTCAAATGGAAACCTATATTTTTTATTATGGGATCTTATTGTACGTTAAAGACCAGCAATTTTCGCACTAGAGTGTAAACATAACACAGCTCGGGTATGTCTCCTGGACGATAGACGACCTTGGCAAGACTCGTGTTGTTGACATATATCGAGAATTCACTGCATCAGACACAGAAGTGTACGAAAATGTCAGTCATCGAAATATTGACATCGAGCTGCAACTTTACAGTTGGTTGATAGGTTGGACTCTCGTAAGAACAGTACTTTACGTAACGGTTCCGTGGTTCGTTACACGGTGCTTCTCGGGAGCCAGCTACCATAATTTCATTGATCTCGGCCGTGGGAGAACACGGTAAGTCAGCTCGTTCGCGGGTTAAACGACGCGGAACGCGCGTTATTGTATCAAGTTACACCTCCGCGGCAGTAAAGCGCGTGCCGTTGCGACTGCAACGGCAATTGTTAGAACATAGTGGCGGCGCATAGACTAGTTGGTAGTGGGGCACGAGCTGCATTCGAGCCGCAGTAAAAGTTTGTGGTAAATGTTATTGTATTCTAGCCAGCGAGAGAGACAAAAAAGAGAGAGTAAGAGAGAGAGAGAGAGAAAGCGGTGAGCTCTTTGGAGGAATTCTAGGCTTATAAACGTTACCACAATCTGTTACCACGATCGAGCGCTAACCATGCCAGCAGCCAAAGTCATGGTCGCATCCAAGGACCCGCTGTTGAGGCAATAAAAGCGTGATGATGCTCGAAACTATGCTGGCAGACGAGTCGGTTCCCGAAATTCCCAGACACGTCCGGTCGGAATCGATTCCCATAACGCACCCCGTTTCTGCAAACTCCTTTAGCAATCTTTGGGGTTAGATATTTTTGTCCAAAACATTTTCCATAAGCAACAGAGCCGTGAATTTTATTAGAATCATAGCTAGCTCCGTCAGTATAGGATCGTTGTTCCATCGTCGTTGTTGTTGGTTGGGTCTCCACAGGCTAGACAAGTTGTTTGCGGTCGATCATCGAGGATTTCGGCGAACGATCGACGGTCAGATCGCAGAAAGCGAAGAACGTTGGTTTCGGAGGGATCGGTTGATCGTTCCAGGATTTACGAGTCGCTCGAGTACACGCGTGTGTACCAAAACGGTTAGCTGACCCACCATCAGCAGTTCGGAGCTATATGAAACCCTGACGTGGCTGGCAGGGTTGTAATTGTCGCCCTTTGTCCGTCACACGAGCCCGTTGCCCGACGGTGGCGGCGAACCGCAAGCTTTCCAGCCCGTGCCGGAACCGCCGAACTATGCCGGCATTATCGCATCAGCTGCTTAATCCCTGGTTTATCGTCCGCGATTACAGGCCCATAAATCGGCCCTCGGTACCGTTTCCTCCTGCTCCTCGATTCCGCTTCTTCTATTCCGTCGCGAAAGCCGCGGCTAACCCTTAACGGCGAATCATTCTCGTGAGATTTCAATAAAAAAATTCACTCATTTTTATTCTTCACTTTACAATGACAAATTATACTGCATTTCTAACGTCATCAACCCTTTGCACTCAAAGACGTTCTACTATTAAACTGTTTCAACAATTTGCGAAGGTAGTAAACAAAATTTAATTAAACATTTTTACGATGAAGATGAGCATTGGAAGAAATGGCGGTAGCGAACGTGTTAAACTGAATTTCGGTAATACGTACCTACGTATGCGCTATACAGGATGTCTGATCTAACTCGACCATTTAAAATATCTCGCTTGTTTTTTATGATAGAAGAAAATTTCAGAAAACAACATTAGTTGGTTCCGAGGTGCAAATATTATGATAGGCAAAAAAATTTGTTCGTGATTATATTTTTTGAGATTTCAAGGTGATCGAAGTTTTTTTACGATATCCGAGGTCAAGACGAATCCAACGACGCATTGCATTGCAGCAAACACAAAGAAATCAACATTTCTTTTATAACGTTCTCTTTACTGACGAAGCTACTTTTTCTAACCATGGACAACTGAGTACACATAATATGCATTATTGGTGCACTGAAAACCCGAAATGGCATCGACAATGTGTACACCAGCGTCCGTGGAGTGTAAATGTATGGTGTGGAATCGTTGGTGATAACATATGAATTTTTCGTACTCAAGGTCACGTGAAGGTCACAATATTACAGGTTGTTGAATTCGTCTTGATTTTGGCTATCATGTAGCGATATTAAAAATATATCATTCCATTTAAAAAGACTTCGATGACCTGGAAATCTCAAAAAATATAACCTTCCACAAACTTTTTTCCCTATCATAATATTTGCCCCTCAGAACCAATTAATGTTTTCCTCTGAAATTTTCTTCTATTATAAGAAACAAGCGAGATATTTTAGATGCTCGAGTTAGGTGAGACACCCTGTACAGTGAATTCTCGATATATGTCAACAACACGGGTCTTGTCAGCGTCAAGTATCGTCTAGGAGACATACCCGTGCCGTGTTATGTTTACACTCCTCGGCGTCCGAGGTCTCTCGAGCTTCGTGGCCCCTCACTACCCCGCGATAGTGGGAATAATTCCGCGACGTTTATCATCCAGTCCTTGGCGACATATATAGAAAAATCACTGTATACGATTTTCTCCATTTATGAAACTGACATAACACCTTATATCATAGTGTAATGTTTAGTAATTTATCAAGTACAAACGAATTTAATAATGTGAACGATATTTTGAATAACGTTAGAGCTTAATTCCATCTAAGAAAGAAAAGTCGTTCCCCCTCGCTGGAAAAGTTAACCTCGCGAAGTTTTTCCGCGTCCGCGCTCGAGCGTGCGTCGTCGTCCGTCTGATAATCAGCGACGCATCCGACGTCGCCGGTTAAGCACCGATCGGCCCAGATAACGACAAGGCTCGCCTCTTCAGAGAACGATGTGGAGGAGAAAGAAGGAAGGAAGTAAGGCGAAGAGGAAAAGCAAAGGAACACTCGACTCCTCCGTTTAACGCTCTCGAAGGTGAAGAGACGCGAAACAGGGACAATTAGGAGAGGTGGGGGAGGGGGGGGCAGAGGGTGGCGAGGTCGACGGAATGACGAAATAGCAGCTATTACGAGCGGAAGGTAAGCCCTACTTCGCTGCGTCGTTGAGTCTCGCGGATGCTAACACCCGAGAGCGATACCCTCTCTCCCTCTCGCCGTGTTGTCTTTCGTAGCATTGTTTCTTGACGGAGGGTGTAACGGGGGTGGAACCGGGGGTGGATAGTATCGTGGATATAGTGCTGCTATCCTGCCATTCTTACGGAATTAATTAAAAGCGAGCCGGTCGAGTCTGTACGGTTCGCGTCGGATTACGGAGAACCGGAGATCGTTCGGCGAACTTCCCGCCCCCTGACTTACGATTTTTCCAACAGTTTTCTCTTCTTCTTCCTCTTACCTGTTCCTCCTACTTTCTTTCTTTCCCCTTTTCTCTCGTCTTTATAGCCCCGCGAGTCTTTTTGAAGGTTTTCAGAAAGAGCAACATTGTTCCCGGATCCGCTACGATTTTCTTACGACCCGGTTTACGACAGCCGCCTCACGAACTTTCCCGAATGCGATTGCTTAAAGGTCCCTGATAAACGAAACAGCTTAACTCCGAGTGCATACTACGCACCCTCGCCCAGTACAGTTCAAACTACCCTCATGCTTACGCAATATTGTTACCGTTCAATTACAATAACGTCTTGAACATTGTTGCGAGCACAGTGATGCACTTTTCCGAGGTAACTCGGCGCTGGTCACAGTCCTTTGATGTAATAGGGAGATATTGTAAGCAGACTGTGGAAGTTTGTGCATTTATTGCGAACGAACGGCGCTAAGTTATCTTTGTTCGTTTTGCGGCGGACTTGCTCGAACTGTTCGCGAGGAAAATAGAGTTTTATTTAATTCCTGTTGCTTCGGAACAGTAAATTTGCATAACTTCTGCTGTCTGATTGCGAGGAATCGTGTCTGGTCTATCGTGGTTGTAGAGGGTCTGTGTATTGTTGTTAGACTGCGGATCTTTGTGCGGAATCAAGGGTCTCCTGCAGCAATTGCAAGATGCGGAACTTGAAGGTATTTATTTCTATCTTCATTTTTATATGGAATCATTTGTATTTTCTCGAGATAATGTAATTGTATTCTTATTGTTCTCTATTTCTTCTTGTCATTTTTATCAGAAGTGCACAAAATCCGCAGTCTAATTTTTATAGTCTGACAAAGTGTAAAATCTGTTATGTATGAACTGTTCGTTTTCAAAAATCAAAATACTCCTCAAAATATTATACGCATGTCTACTTAAAAAAAAAAAAATAAACTGAAGTTACCAGGGACAGAAAAAAAAATAACAAGTCATTGTAAAGACTTTTATATTTAATATATAGAGTGATTCTGTTGTTTTCATACAACAATTTCTAGACACAAAAGTCCAAGAGTCCAAGAAATTATATTTCCAAGTGTAGCAGTGGTATAACCCTAGCACAGGTCATCCATATTACTTCGAGTGAACGTGCAACTCCTGCATAAATTAAAACAATACTAGTAATAGTAACTCCTTCTACTGTAAAGGAAAAAAGAAATTTTAAAGGTACGCAGTCTAATAATACAGATCATAAAATTAAGTAAATCCTGTTACAATGGAAATATTCTGTATGCAAAAATATCTCGGTTTCGGAGAAGTAGCTTTGAGTGCAGAGTTAAATTAGTAGGACTTAATAGCATGCAATTCGTAGCAATAATGCCACTCAATCTTCTCACTGTAGCCTAACTTGTGTGTAACGTCTGCAACAATTTATTTAGTCAATTTTAGTTAGAAATAATCTGTATGCTTTCGAGTCTATTTCCAAAATGGTTTAATAGGGTGGAGAGCGAGCATTTTCCCAAGTTTGACAAAGATGAAAGAAATAAGGGGCGAGACGATTCACGGCCGGAAGTTCTCGCGCAGCGTCAAGGGAAGAAATCGCGCGTGGGAGAAGAATATTCGCGGACGGGTCCGGGACACCGTGATAACCGGCGAGCGCTCGCGTAAAACATTCTGCGAGCCCCGGTAACGAATAAACTCTCTGCGGGGGTGGTTGCGCTCGCATTGTCTTCGGGGAGAAGAAGACGCACCCCGGTGGAAACTCCGTGACTGTCTCGCGATTCCGCGACAACGTCTCGCGACGACAACCTGGATAAACAACCACCGGTCTCGGTGGTGTGGAACGGCGCGTTTCGTCTGAGTATACGTCGACTATACTACTTGCCAGACTCGTAGCACACGACGCACACGATGCACACGTCGCACGACGGCCGGGGCCGTTTGTTCGGAAAGAGATCCCAATGTTCCTTCACCGCTGCCTCCGAGGGACGAACTTCTTTCTTTTCGGCGAAAAATGTCGTCTGCATTTTTTAAAAAATGCGAAAAATTTAACTGAATGATTTGAAAGTCTGTGTAAGTGTTTATTATACTTTTATAGAGTTGGAGAAGTTTTTCATTTCGCTATATAGGTTGGTTACAAAGTATCTACATTTGTCTTTTTACTTTATGATATTATTTGCAGGAATAAATGTTGAAGTGGAATAGAGATACTGCAGGGTGGCAGAACGATTCTGAATAGAATATACAGCACTACATTGTACATAATCTTCTTAACTGTGTACGACGAGCACACTCGTTATGGAATAAAATTAGTTATTTCCTATTTACAACTGTTCTCAGAGGATAAATTTGATCACTTTCGATTGAATGAAGTAGAAATTAAGCTCCGTACAATTCTGACACGTAAATATGGACCCAGACTGTCTGATCAGTGATATTTTTAATCCCTGTCACCGAATTGTTAAACAACTAAAAGATTCACATTCAGTGAGTACAAAGTTAAAATAAAAATACATTTGTCTCTCCTTTTGCACGAGTTCGAAATAGTACGAGTATAGCGGGGCTAATTTGGGAAATCTCTATTTTCGTGTTTAGTTATATTAACAGGGATACCTCCATTATAATTATCATTTCTTATAAATCTTTTATACAAGCTTTTCTGGGGCCATCGCATTAATGGAGGAATACATGAATTAATCTAATCTGCAATCTCGCAGTCCAAAATCCACTGTCTACCTATGGATCCTCCAAAGTTGATGCCAGGGTGTATTTCGACCCTGCGTTAAGCAATCATGGTACTCAATGTGGAGTAACGTAATTAAGTGAACCACTGTGGCTTTGCAAACAACGAAAAGACTGTTCGTCTTTTAATGTCTCATCGACATTAAACATTTTTTACACATGTTTTGATGTTTATAATGTTATTAAAAAATGCCGTCATATTTGGAAGAGTCTATAGAATTTTTCTGCGTAAGGATCACTCCTCTAGCTTTTTCCCCTCAAGCAGAAAAAATTCTGAAAGTTGAATTTTCGACTTTTTTTCGAATTCAAATTTCTCAAAAACTGAGGCTGATGGCAACAAACGGGTTCGTGTTCTGAACAGGAAAGTGTACGAGGACATATATAAGTGTTCTCTGTGACAAGAAAAAAGTTTAATTTTGTTGACCATTGTTATTAAACATTTAAGTAGTGTATGAGTAAATTGCATCAGTTCTATAGATATAAAATGAAAGATTTCAGAATAGAATTATTCTAAGTTGTAGAAAATGTTTCAATACTTCTGAGCACAAAGGGATATATAATAATGATGTCCAATAATATCTACAAGAAGTACCTTTAAGAAAAAAATCAATAACCAAAGCTAAACGATCAAATGGTCCCAAGCATCGTCACCTACAGTCGGCGACAATATTAAGTGGATACTCTAAAAAATCGCATAACTTTTTAAAAATTGATCCAAATGACTTGAATTTTCTTTAAATGTTAGACTGACTAGTTTGCTAAACAATGAGTAAACAAAAATTTCTTTAGATTGCAATTGGTTGGAATGATAAAAGAAAAATGATGATTTTTCAACTTTTTTATCTGAGCCTATAACGATAATTTAAAAAATGCGTTTTGTAGATTTCGGCAACTCATATGCATATTGAAAATTTCATCGAAATCGGTCAACGTTGCAATGAGCTGCAAACGTTTCGAGATGGGAGTTTAAGGGTGAAAGTCGCAGATTTTCGACGTTGCCTGGGAATTTCGCCTTTATGTGATCATTTTTAAACATTTGTAGCTCATTGCAACGTCGATCAATTTCAATGAAATTTTCAGTATGCATGTAAGTCACCGGAATCTACAAAACATATTTCTTAAATTATCGTTGTAGGCTCAGATAAAAAACTTGAAAAATCATCATTTTTTAAGAAATTTTCGTTCACTCATTGCCTAGCAAACTGGTCGGTCTAACGTCTAAAAGAAATTCAAGTCATTACTACCAATTTTATATTTGAGAGTGTCCACTTAATATCGTCCCCGACTGTATGTGTCTGTAAAAAGGGGCACACAATTTATAAAATCCAAAAGTAGTGTTTGAAAGGCGAGAACAAAGACAAAACAATTCTGAATTATAGCTGCCCAATGAAGCCGTGGAACTCTCGCCTCGCAATAATTAGCCCGTTGTCTGAGCCGTCTCCTGCGCGTCGAAACTCGCGTGAGCAGAGTTGCCGTGCGATCCCTCTGCAACAGTTTACACCGGTAAACTAGCGATTCAATCAACGGTCACGGTCGTGACGCTACGCTCTGTCGGCTCTTTCTTCCTCTCCCTCTCTCTCTCTCTCTCTCTCTTTCTCTCGCACGGTGCCATGAATTTCCAGATTATATAGCGGTGGAGTGTTCGAACGGTTAAGTAAGATCTCAGAGTGTCCGGTAGCCATTGCGATGAAACGAAACGGAACGGAAGCCGGATCGCTGTTGGCCGCTCGGCGATATCGTCCGTGCGGGTCCTCTGAGAAGAGAGGATTATGGAAAACGGATGGGGGACAACCGGCGGACGATAAATCAATGGTACGCGACGTGGAAAAGCATGTTACCGGAAATTGGAGTTCCGTATTCGTAAACGGTCTCGCGAAACGACGAGTCTCTCTCTCTCTCCCTCTCTCGCTCTCTCACTTTCCCTCGATGTTCTCCTCGTGTCCCCGACAGTCGTCCCCTCCATAAACTTCGCTCACCAGGTTTCCCACCGTTTGCTCCTGTTTGGTCCCCCGATTCTCTCTCTCTCTCTCCCTCTCTCTCTCGCAGGTCTGAAATATTCTCGATACCGCGGCCGAACTTCGCATACTTAGATAAATTAAACACAGGATTGTTTAGCGGTCGACCTTTGCCCCGGACCACCAACCTCTCTCCGAAACAGAGGAATAATGTTATGCGACCAGGTACAACGAGAGAGTGTGCTCTGTGACGACAACGTGCAGGCAGCCACCGAGGTTAGGTGAGCTTGCTCCCACCCCCTCTCTCTCTCTCCACCCCCCTCTCTCTTTCTCTCTCACGTTGTGAGGACGTTCACGGTAACGTGCCACAGAAACTCCGTACGTCTCGCACCACGAGAGAGAACCACGCATCCCAACGCGACCCTTCGTTTCCACGAGCCCTTCGCGGCCCTACACCCGCCGACTACCTTCTCTCGCGCAGCCTGACGATACAAACTTCCGTCAAACTTGAACAACCGCGAGTCCCGTGTGTAATAATCGACGGCCCACCACGGCTTACGTCATTGACGACGCCACGTTGCGTTTCTCGTGGGACTTGGATTTTACGAAATTAGAAACGCGTCCCTTTAAAAAAAAAACGCCCGTTTAACACTAAACTACCAGCGCCGGTCGAACGACTGGTCTCGGATTTTTTAATTTTAAAATCGGTGGAATGATAGACTAAATTCATACGAAATGATTGATACATTTGCTGTATTCATTGCGAGAAGTGAGAACCAAACAGAAGCTTATTTTTTCGTTTAACCTATTTAAACGAACTAAAAATAATATATTCTGTGAAATCTTTTCAATGAAATCTGCAGTCTTGTTACAGTAGAAATAGCGGAACATTTAAATAAATTTAATCTTGCTATTCTTACGAAGCAACACATGTGAGATCCTTTTTTGTGCTCCATATGTTTTGTTAAAATAGAATACTCCTTCATAATGGAATAAGATCGTAATATTATAATGTACTATAACAGGATAAGGTTCTAATATTATTAGAAATTTATAGATCAGAACAGAACTTTTCGCAAATGCAGCCACCTTTATGGTTGTCCGACACTAAACTGTTTAATGGGTGCTGCAGTCACAGTGATAAAATTTTATATTTCGGTGCTAGTATCATCAACGAAATTAATTTTATGAGGTATTTTAAGATTACCATTCGGTATTCGTAGTATTAATTTTTAGAAGTCATTAACAGTGGAATGTCTTTATATCTGTGTCGATTTCTATTTTCACCGACCGGTTTCTAGTGGAGATAAGTTTTGCACTAAATTCCATCGAGCTTCCAATGTTACCGACGCACAGTGGGGTATTTGGCCTGAGAAAACGAACAAAACTATTATAGCGTTGTTTATGGACTTAAGGTCATAACATCAGCTATACCATTATAAAATCAAAAATGTTTTTTAATATTTAAAAAATCAAAATGATTTTTATTTTTTGCCGAAAAACTCTTTTTTCCGAAATTTTATATCCAGAAATTTTTAGATGTTTCAATACTGTTCAACTTATGTTTAAAACATTTTTCCCTCGGAAAAGCTTCCACCGAAAAGCTGGAAAAAGATATTTTTGCTTGTAAATTATGTTCAAATAATGTAATTTATTATATTAATACAAAATATGTAGATCACGAAACTTTTTCATGAGTACTGCCCTCCTAGAATGATCAAACCTCAAGTATCAATGATCGTGGACAAACCTACGTTATTTGAAGTTTGCCGAACAAGACAATTATTCCTCGGACATTTAACTACATCGGACAACAAAAATTTTACGGGTTACGCAAAATTTTGAAATTTTTTCGACTTTTGTCCGGTTTTTCGGGCCAAATAGCTCACTGTGCGGCGTATAGATCCCCGGCAGTCCAATTATTAATTTCACAAGCGTCTGGATTAAACAGCGAGCCGAGTCTGTTTCAATTAACACATCGGCGGGAACGAAGAGGTAATTTTTAAAACTGTTACGGTAACTCCTGCGGCGAACTCGGTGTACTCAACACAGTTGAAGAAAATTCAGTATATTACGCGAACTCCATCTCCGTACTTTACACAGTGACCTACGACTTTCGGCCACCTCGCTCAGCTTTTACTCGTGCCATTCTTTCAGCAGTCAGACAATTTTTCACTCTTTTCTACCTTCCTCGGTGTAACACTTCATATGCAATTCTGGGGAACGTTGTCGCTCGAGAGTACACATGCTCCTAACACGGTTCCTATTTCGTATCTGTGTCTTCTGAATTTCGAAAAGTGTGTGTTCGAAAGTTCTTCGATTATTTATACATATCGATAGAGTCTTACATTTTACAACTGTTGATCTGCAAAATTGTATGTGGGAAAGTAGTCTGTAAAATGAATATATACAGTGACACGAAATGTTTCTTTGTACATTTTCCCAGGAATAATTAATAAAATTGCATCGAAGTTCCATGTGTTTATTAATTCCGTCCATTTGAAGTGATTAAAGCAGTCTGTAATATGAAGGATTATGAGAAATTTGTTTTCACGTAATCATCTTTCGGGCAGGTTATGAGTTCTTTTAATTAAAAGACATGGAATTCATCACGTACGATAAACCAATTGGAAAATTAATAGGACATTTCCATTTGTACATGTTCTCTATTCTAATTTCCATTATGGATTTTTTCAATTTTAGAATTGGAAATTTTGCACCCAAATTGGGGAAATAAATGCGGCAGCATTCTATGAATAAATTTCTGTGTCTGTCCATGGATTGCCTATGCTACTTGTCCTCGTTAAATTAGGATTTTAACACTGTCGTTATCAAGCACTAAAACCAACTGGCAGGTACATACGTCTTTACTTCTAAAAATTACAAGATTGAATTTATATTAGGATGAAGAAGAACATATTATTTCAATGTTCATATTTTATACATTAGCTTTAACAGGTTGATAAAAATCAATACAGGCTTCACTAGAATAACGAAAGTCATTCAATAGTTTCCTACACAAGTTAATTCTGATGGAAATTAACTTTAATTATAGAAGAGTAATATTTCCTAACAAATTCTCATTATAATAATATACTGAAGTATTCCTGTAATTTCGATAATTATAGAATAAGAAATATGAAATCACTTGCTCAACAACAGTATAATAATGAACCATCTCTCAGCAGTATTAACGTTCAAATAGACTGTATCAGATAGAAATTAGAGTAACATAATAGCTAGACAGCGGATCTTTATGCAAAATAAAAATTTTCTACCGGAATTGCAACAAATTGGAGTGAAATAAAAATTTATTTTCTTTCTCAATACGTTGAAAATAATATAACAGTATTTTTAAATTCTATTAACGTTTTCACTGTTTTCAATTACACATGCCGCTGTCTAATAATAGCAGTAAAAATATAATCCCTTCTCGAAAAACAGCATTAATATTTCTTGTTAATTCAACGCACAATCAGCTTCCTTTGCAACGAGTCTCGATTAAATTCTCCCAATTATTCTTCTGTCTACTAACAAAGAACAGAGGAAACGGACATAACTGCAGGCTAAAAGGTTCTCCGGTCAACAGTGGCGGCCAGTCGCCAGGTGTAGCTCTAATTAACAATAAGTGTTTGATCCACTTACACAGGTTAAGTACGCTACTCTCGCCGCAAACGTTACACGTCTACAATGCGGGCCAGTTAAACGCATAACGCAATGAAAGAGTCATCCAGTACCCACTCTTTTATCCTCTCCCTATGCGCGTAGCGGTAACACGCTTGCTGCGATGTCGAGTCGCAACTGGAGAGTGCAACCGAGAGAAAGAGAGAACGGTGTAGAGAGCTCTGGCTAGAGAGAGAGAGAGAGAGAGAGAGAGAGAGAGAGAGAGAGAGAGAAATATAGAGAGATAGAGCAAAAGCACGCAGATCCGAGCAACAGCCTGGAATTGTTACTTAATCGCGAGCTCGTTCCGTGAAGTGGTACTCCGTCGAATTTCAATCGCGCTCGTCGGCCAATTCGCAGCGTAATGCGATGCAGGCGCGGAAACCGCGCGCGATTCAGCCCCATTCCGAGGAACGCGAGCGTGCACCGTGCCTTCGTCTGTTTCGGGGAACGTGTTGCGAAATTTCGTGCGTCCTGGCCAACATGCGCTGTTACAGTGCCAGTTGCCAACCGATGAATGCCTGCACTGTTTATCGCGCGCGCGGAATCTTCGTCGACAGTGGACTCGCGAAAACGCTCGATGCTCTTCGGTCCAGTGAAAGAACAATCAAAAATACAAAAATCCGATAACGGTTTTAAATGAGACCACCGAGAAAACATCCTCTACAAGATGCAAGAGATTCCAATTAGGCTG
>JAQQRP010000102.1:0-14101 GCA_028454245.1 Halictus quadricinctus
CCTTTTCGTTATACATCATTTGATAAACGCTCTATAATTGTTTTATATCATTTTCGACTGACTTTTGCGTGTAGAATTACTTTCCGATCGGTTGTCCACAGTGTATGGGACACCCTGTATATCGAAACATTACTGTACGTGGTTGTCCTGGTTACTATTTGTTGGACTCGCATGGGAGTTCTTATCATACAAAGACATCGATTCATCGATGAAACGCGTGAAGTATGGCGACATCATCCTAATTCACGCGGCTCGTCGCCCTCTACCATGTGTTCGCTTCGGCGTGCCGCAGTTCCTCTTCAAGATCGCGTTCCGGTTCCGCGTGTTTCTATGTCGTCATGGGCCATTGTGTCGCTCGCCGTGGCCAAGAAGACTATTCGGTTCTTCCTGCGGCAGTTTGCACGCGGTGAGCAAACGAGCCAAATGGAACCATCCCCTACGGGCGATCTAGCGAAGACGTTCAATAACAGCTGGCGGACGGTGAACCAGGCGAACAGCCTGGAACATCTCAAATTCGTTTTGTCATTTTCGAGTCGTTCCGGGTGAAACGACGCGGAAGCCTATGGTAATTTTTGCAAAATGATGCCGTGCCGCGTGCAATTCACCAGCGATGCGCGGGTCCTGGTCGAACGGAGTATTGTTTACTCCATATATGTCCCAAATAACTAGTCGATAAAAGCCCCAAAACTATCCCCACTCCCGTGGAGTATACCCCATAAGAGCCTCTAGAGGCCTCTAGAACTTCGCTGTCCTTTTCTACGTTCGGCGTGGATCAAAGAATATTATCTCCTGGCCGATATATGTCCCTGGCCAGATCCGTGTTGTGGACATATATCGAGTAAACACTATATTGCAACGTTGCGTTCGACGCCACCGGTGTTTTTAAAAGTTGCGATAATTGCCAGATTTGGGCAACATTTGGCGAAATAAATGTATCAAATACTATTATTTAATATTTTAGATTTTATTTGGTCGAAAAGATAGTATTATAAATAGGATATGCAATAGAGGTCCCTATTTCACTTGTAGTTATACACGTGTACACGTGTAATAAACGAATCTTAATCTGTGTACAGTGAATTCTCGATATATGTCTGCAAGTCCTGGATGATAAATGTCGTGGAATTATCCCCACTACCGCGGAGTATACCTCATGAAAAGCCACGAAAAGCTCGATAGGCCTCGGACGCCGAAGAGTGTAAACATAACACGGCTCGGTTATATCTCCTGGACGATATACGACACTGGCAATACCCATGTTGTTGACATATATCGAGAATTCACTGTATTTTAATTTCATGAATATTCGTGTATCTTAACACTTTCTCTACCAAAAGCCTATTAATAGGCTTTTCAGAAATAGTGCTGTACCAGAGGGAAGCTTAAAAATCTTCTTTTACATTACAATACCAAATAAAATGATTAGATTACGTTGCTGGGGTTCACTTGTTTGCTTACAATTAATGTTGCTATTGCTGTTGGGAGATCTGTTAAAAAGTTATTAGGGATGGACCATAGATTTTCAAAAATTATGAAATAATTACCGGTAGATGATTTCACCGTTGAGATTGTACCATTATTTTCAGCAAAAGTATTTGAAATAAAAAATATTAAAATTAATAAAATACTTCAAGTCAAAGTCCACATATTTTCAATATTCTTCAAACAAAATATTATGTTCGGATACCATTTTAAAAACGTATTGCATTGAGTAAAATATCTTATTTTCGAAGTCGTACGCATACTTTAAAATGCATAAGATTATTTACTATTTACTATTTAAAATACTATTTTACCGAGCTCTGATCATTGCCATGGTGCTATTGTAACATTTTCAATCGGTTATTAACTCTAAAACTGATTTAACTACGAAACATGAACATTCTTTCTTATTGTTGTTGAACATATAATTTTGTCTCTGTTCGAATGTCTTATTTTTTAATAATAGATTTCTAAAGTCTCCTTTTTATTTATAGAAGAATTAAAAAAATTGTTCAAACATTACTAATCTAGCTCCATCTTTCGTATAGCACAGTTACGGTAACTGCAGTCGACGTCTGGCTTATGACAGGCTATTCTACTGTGGTATTCGAAACCCTACACAGAGGACTAAAATCTACTTAACACCAGGAGTACCGAACGAGCCGAGCAATACATTTCCAATTGTTTGTTCTGCAATGATTAAAGTCATAAAATTAAGAAGTCGCTGAATAGATTCACATGTACACGCACAATAAGCGTCACATTCAAAGTGACCTCGACACACTGTCGCAAGCAAGTCGTTTCTTTGGCGTCAAATAAAAACTGAATCACAGGGTCCTCGATTTGTTCGACAATTCTCTCCCACAAAGGATGACATGAATGTGTTCACCGAAACTTTGCAACTGGTCCCACAAACGGCCACTTACGCGCTACCCAAATGAAGACGATGCGACGGCGGGCGACGGCTACGGCAACGTCGCAGCTCAAAGGACAGAATTATATGAAAAGGTTTGAAAACGTTGCGACTACATTCGCGACGGTAGGTAAAAGAAAAGGAGGAAAAACAGACACGGATCTTGGAGAGGGTTGGTGAAAACCATTGGCACGTCGGACCCTCGCAGGCGGAGCCTTGCAAATGTTACACGTGTCCCCGGGGCGGCGGGCACAAAGCAATTACTCGGGCCGGTTCTTAAAAATTGCGTTTAACACCGGCGTGCAAAGGGCCGAGCGGGACGCCGCGGGAATTGCGGGAGCAACAGTAGTACGCTCAAGCCGAGCCGGGTAAAGGGTTCGCGTGCCCTCTTCCACGATTCCATCCCTCTTTGTCCCCTGTGTTTTCCTCCGGTTTGCTCTTTCTCCGACAGTGGTTAGAGTACCAGGATAAAGGAGGAAACGGAGAGCCGGAGGAAAGGTAGAGAGGGAAGGAAAATTAGAAAAAGAAAGCAAGAAGGAAAGTGCGAGCGAGAAACAGAGAAAGAGAGAGAGGGGGGGTCGAAGCGGATGTGGAGTACCGAAGACTGTACGAAAGGCAAAGAGGAGGAAAAAAGTGGCGCAGACAGCGTGGCAGGAAGTCGGGGCTAAGAAAGGAGAGTGGATAAAGGAACGCGGGGTGGTTCGGCGTGGGGTGAGAGGGGGTTGGTTACGGGGAATGGTTGAAGAGAGGAGAGAAGAGAGTCTCGAGGCGGGGTGGCGACGGGCAGCGGTTGGATTTCATTTCGTCTTGTCTCTTTGATGTCCGTGATGCGTGCTGCTGGCCCGCTTCTGCCTTTTTAACAAACTCATCTCCTCGGCGACCCTTAATCTCCGCCCTTTGGCCCGTTCTATCCACCTTTCTTTCCTTTCCGCGCGACTCTCTAAGAGAACGTGCTCGCGCGCGTGCGTTCTCATACATCCCCGCGTGCACGTGCACGCTCTTGTCCTCTTGTGTGCGCTGGAAAACGGTATACATGTTGAAGAACGCGAGCTGCTCTCCACAGATAGGAGAGAGTATATGTGCGTGAGCGAGAGAGAGAGAGAGAGAGTGTGCCATACCGTCGTCGCTCTGTTCTCGGTCTTTATATAACTGCAAATGCCTGAACGGAGGCGCGCATTACGCCATTTATGCGGTACCGGGCTCCGGTAAAGATCACTATCTTCCGCATGAATCGGCAACGCAGACGCTATCCTGCTTCCCGGAGATTATTTCCGCGCTAGGCAATACGACATTTTATCGACGGGGGAACGAGATAAAGTTTCTAGCCAATTTCTTCGGCCGATTCCCGACGGCTCGGCGGACGAATCGATCCGTGGGGGCGGCTTCGGGGACGGCGGGCCCGCCAACCTTTGAATACCTTCACGATTATCGCGCTCCTCCTCCCTAACCTCCCCCCCCCCCCCCCCCACAGCTGCTTGCCCTACCGAGCGTGTTCGCGACGCTCGATGCTCCTCGTAACTTCGTCGGGCTGTTTGCCTTTCGAATTTGTGCGCCGCGTTGGGCGAGACCCGCGGAATCTTACCGGGTGACGGCTGGTGGCGAATGTAAACGTTCCTCGAGCTAATGTCTTTCTCTGTGTTTTGGAAATATTTGTACAATACTGTGGAATATAGAAGTACGAGTGGCACGAGGATTAATTATTACGGGTACCCATAAGTAATCAATTATTTGGAAAGAATTTGTTTTACCTTTTTAGTTCTGTACCGATCGTTGAAGAGGAATCACGTATTCTTTTACAGTTTTCGGTAATGCAGCCTGTGTTCAAAATATTCTGAAAAGTATAGTTTTTTTTTACAACCCTGTAATAAAATGGCGACGTCCGTAGCTTCCGAGGATTATATTAAAAAAAAAAAAGAAATTCAGAAATCAAGGTGAATTATTCTAAGAACTTTTTGCCATGTTATTCTATTATTCGGCGATTTTCATCATTTCCAATCGTTTATAACTCATAAGCCAATTAATCAATTTCGAAGAAATTTTCATCATATAGCTCATATGAATTTACAAAACACATTTTTTAAATTTTAGTTATAAGCCCAAAATGAATTGTAAAAAGCAACTTTTTAGCAACGTAGACCCGTGTTGTGGACATGTAAAAAGAATACACGAGAATCGCGTCGACTGACATCGAAATAAACTTGATTTAAAAGTAAAGTTGGATATGTAAATAGTGACTGAAAGATTATCTGTATACCTCAGAATCATACACAATAAACCTGTAGATTATAGTAATATCACTTGATTAAAACATTTCATAAAATTTGAATTCTGAAATCGGGCATTTCATATGCAACGATCTAATAGCTTGGCAAAGAAACTGAAGTCGTTTGGTGTATTTATAAAAGAGTTATTCTGATTTAAAAAGTGTGCCACGAATTATGGGACTGTAATCGCATATTTACGCGTGTAACGAAAAATAGAATAGTAAAGAACACAGTCTCCGAACTGTTTGAGCACAGCTCGTATCATCGTTTGCAAACACGATTCGTTTTCACGGTGGTAAGCGTGAACGCGTGTTACGTGGATCTGTTGCGCGAGGATTCTCGTATGCTTAGGGAACGTAATCGCGGGATAACGTCTGTTTTTAAGCGGTAAATTCGGCAGAGGCAGCTAGCGGACGGCAGCGAACGACGCGATGGGATCGGCTGTCGATCGCGGATTGTGGGACAGGCGTCGTCCTTTAAATAAAAAAAATCCAATTCCCTCGAAAACACGAGTCTGACAATACCCATCGAGGCAGCCGGGTATCCGATATTTCGCGGAGCTGCCGTGCACCGGCATCAATCCGAGTTATACGTGCTCGTAACGTATCTGCACATGGTACGTGTCAACGTACGGCCACGACCGCCACAGCCCACACACCTCTATCTATTCGATAGCCCAAATAACGAGCTCCCAGGGAACGCCGACAAACGGGCCACCATCCTTTTCGATCCCCGTCGTGCCGCCCCCAATCCTGGTAAATCGAGCTGTCTTCACGGTCGGTGAACGCGTAAGCGTACGATAATGTTCCATAGTCGGTGACGATGTCTTCATTTATTGAAATTCGTTTCAAAACGAATTAGAAAGGTTCCACGGCGACCTAGAACGGTGAAACAGCTTTAACACTTGATCTACCGGAAATCTAATAACCCTTTGCACTCGAAGCTATTTTAACTTCAAAACGAAACATTTCTTCCGACCTAGAATATTGCCTTTCTATATATATTTTTGCATGTTATACATACGAAAATGGTGCAATTTACTCGTACAATACCAAAATGTTTAGTTAGATACAAACAAATTTAATAATGTGAAAAATATTTTGAATAATAATACAGCAATTTTTAGTGGCGCCTCAGAGTCGCTAGTTGAGTCCTAAGGGTTAACCCTTTGCACTCGAAGCTATTTTAACTTCAAAACGAAACATTTCTTCCGACCTAGAATATTGCCTTTCTATATATATTTTTGCATGTTATACATACGAAAATGGTGCAATTTACTCGTACAATACCAAAATGTTTAGTTAGATACAAACAAATTTAATAATGTGAAAAATATTTTGAATAATAATACAGCAATTTTTAGTGGCGCCTCAGAGTCGCTACTCGAGTCCTAAGGGTTAACCCTTTGCACTCGAAGCTATTTTAACTCCAAAACTAAACAGTTCTTACGACCTAGAATATTTCCCTTCTATATATTTCTTTTTCACGTTACACATACGAAAACGTTGCAATTTACTCGTACAATACTGAAGTTAACCCTCGGCTGTCACTATCGGTCCGCGTGACCCGCAGTTTTCCCTTGAAAAGGGATATTAGCTTACCTAATAATTTTCCCATTTAAAGCGACGTCGTTCGTTAACTTTTTGTTATCGAAACATATTCCGTGACGTTCAAACTAACCCAATCTCTAATAACTTTGTTATTTATACAGATACAAAACAATTTTTGGGGAGAAAGTTATCTCAAAGTCATGTTTTCCAAGATCTTACGAACAGTAAGGTCTTTTTTAAATGGAACGATATGGTTTTTTATACACATTTTGATAGAGCGTTTCAAGAAGAATACAACGACCTATTATGAAAGTCATTCAAGGTCACACAAGGGAAACTACAATGGGGAAATAAATTAGTTTGGGGACACTGGTCAAACGACTTCGACTTCAAGTATTCGAAGAGTGGTTTGAGCCAATTTGTTTTCTATCGCGACTGTCCTTGAGTGACCTTCAGTGACATTCGTAATAGATCATTGTAATCGTCTTGAAACGCTCTATCAAAATGTAAGTAAAAAGTCATATCATTTCATGTAAAAAAACATTACTGTTCGTGAGATCTCAGAAAATACGAACTTGAGATGACCTTTACTCACAGAGACTTATGTTCCCCTCCAAATACGATAACGTTCATCCCAAACATATTTTTTGTGTCTGTATGAATAACAAAGTTATTAGGGATGGAAAAGATAAATGAAACACTCTGTATAGTATAAACATGTAGAATGCAATCGAGTGCAATGGAATTAAAAACCGAATTCTTTTCAGGTTCACTGAGGAAAAAAAAAATAAACTAATTAACTAACTTTTGTTGTCCATTCTTGAACAGTAACTGCTTGAAAATTGAAGTGGGTCTGAATAACCCAGTGTGACAACCGAGATTCGTGCAAGAGGTGTGACAATCGAGGGTCAGTAGGATTTTCAATTAATTCAAACAAGAATTAATCTTTTGCACTCGGGGCTATTCTAACTTCAGGTTTCAGAAATTTCATCGAACCCAGAAATTTTGATCGATTAGAACACTTTTTATACAAAAAGATTTTCATTTTGTATTTTTGATGAACGAAAATCTTCGTTAGTTAATATATAATGCCACCTGATAGTTACATTATGGTAAAACATTTTAAGTTCAACGTGTTCTCAAACGCAATTCCAGTATTAAAATTGATGCCTGCACCTACACTTCTAAAACGTTATAAAACATTCAGACTAGAGATGCATTCATGAACACATGAACAGAAATTGGAATCATGTAAGCTAATTTTAGACATTGATAAAATTGAGCGCCTGATATTACAGTCGGATATTAAGTGGACACGCCTAAAAGTCGCATAACTTAGTAGTTTGCTAGACAATGAGTAAATAAAAATTTCTTTAGATTGTAATTGGTTGGAATGATAAAAACAATTAAAAAATTATGATTTTTCAACTTTTCGATCTGACCCTATAACGATAATTTAAAAAATGCATTTTGTAGATTTCGGTAACTTATGTTCATACTGAAAATGTCATCGAAATCGGTCAACGTTGCAATGTGCTACAAACGTTTCAAGATGAAAACTTAAGCTCAAAATTCAAAGATTCATATATCGTTCGTTGCTTGTTGCTATTTTACGCGTCAATCGACATCAATAATCAACAAAAGGCGTACTTGAAATTTTCATTACGGGCACAGATGAAAAGGTTACAAATCGTGACCTGCACTGTTTTCTTCTAAATTCTGAGCAATAATTCGTCGTTTGGTCCAATGTTAAAAAGTTATTAATTTTCAACGAGTGTCCACTTAATTTTGCCGCCGGCTGTATCATTCCTCTTTAACTCTTTTCGCGTGACGCTAAATATATTCAAAACTCTCGAACGTTTTAGTAAGATGTTAGCACGGCCAGGATCTGTTTCCTTAGATAATAATAGTTAACCTCCTTCGTAGATTCAAAATACCCCTCACCAATTAACTCGCAAATGCCGGAGAATCGCCCTCGAATCCAAACATCCTCGATAAATTTACCATAGTAACCCCGGGCCGGCTCCTTCCATCCTCCGGACGGCATAATCTCGAGGCCCGGATCGTCGAATCGCGAACACAGCTGTTCGCTGTACGTATGTGTCGGTGGCCTGGAGCGTGTGTGTCTACCTTTATGGGACGTTGGATCGGCACCTGGTCCATCTATACGTCTTGAGCGTACCGTACCGTGGCTACCTACATACATACGGTAGCATATCTGTGGATCGGTGGCCCCGTCCGTAGACGTAGACGGGGATCGCATCGGTCTCCGAGGGTTCGGACGAGGAAAGCGTGAGTAGATTCGGTCGGTGCGTGGTCGGACGTGTAAGCAGGCCAGGCAGAGCGCGCATAGACGGGCAAGCAGGTACGAGCGGGAATAGACGGGCAGCAGAGCGGGCACCCAAGCAGGGTAGGCGTGCTATGTTAGGCCGTTTGGCTGCCTGACTGGCTGACTGGCGGGATGGTTGGCTATCGAGCGACGCCGATGCAATTCCAATTCCTGGCTGTCAGCGGCAGAGCTGCGGGAGACGCGTCCATTCGTGATCAGCCTCCCGTGAAATCCTGTGCCTCCCCTCCCCCTCCCCCCGACTCAGCCCGAAACGAAACCCAGTCGCTCTCTCTCTCTCTCCATCTCTCTCTCTCGGTCTCGCTCTATCTGGACCCCCTCTCTCCTTTCCACCCCTCTCAGTTCACCCCCTCCTCGCCCTTCGCCCCGTACCCTCGGCCCTTCGATCTCTCCTTGTCCAACATTCTGTCTTATTCCCTCATATTTGCCTCCTGTCAACCGGCCGAAATTCCCCAGCGTCCCTGTTTTCCACCGAACATCGAGTCCCCTTTCGCCGTTCCGATCGTGTTAATGCGTCAAATGCGCGGCATCCGCGAGCCTCGCGCCCTAAACAGCTGGAAACCACCGTTCGAGAGCCAATTTGCTGAGCTGGCTAGACACAGGCGAACGAAGATGCTGCGGAAACGGTCCGGATCGAAGATTCTAGAGACGAGTGTCGATACACTGGTCCGAAATCGTCTAAACACGGGAAAACGTGGAATTTTCAATTTTTTTCAAAATCAATGAAATTCAAGGAGAGAAAGTCCCTATATACGACTTGTTTTTTTATCAATTTTTTCGGAACTTCTCGCAAGGCATGAATGCGCTAATCGTTTCGAAGTTTCAACGGTGATGTGACAATGAAATTATGGTAAATACCGAAGAAATAGAACGGCATCGTAAATAGTCTTTTTCGAGGTGCAAAACGGCGCCGGTTGTAGCGTCTCTGGTAATTATTTTGAACGGACTGATAACGTTTTTTTCAATTTATTTGACGATTGTAAGAACATTAACTTATAATGGGGTAAAAAATTCGATATTTTAAAAATGACGGAAGTTTAAGCAATTCAATGTAATTTCTGCAAGAAATTTGTGCTTTATTTTTCTCAAAAAAGTGATTAAAATCAATAATTTAGTTTAACTTTTAGGTTCACGTTCCGAGGAATATTATGAACTAAAAGTGTGCATAATTGGAAACCTGACCTAACCTACTCAAGCAAATGAATGTTCATTTTCGCCTTTCAGTGTCAATGTTTCCCAATCTCACTATTTTACACGCCGACATTTTGAAAACTAGTGATGCACAGGGATGTTCAGATATGTGACCGCATTTCTGTTCGGATATATGGCCACGAGTTATCCCCATCAATTGTTGGAAGCTTTCGCTCGAGGCCCGCTTTGATACGTGCCGACTTATTCCAGTTTCTCTCTCTCTCTCTCTCTCTCTCTCTCTCTCTCTCTCTCCTCTCTCTCTCTCGCACAGCCTACTTCTCACTCTTACCGATACCGTCCGAACAACTTCCTGGAAGTTAGGGTAAAGTAGCCTAATAAAAGACCTCTCCTAATATGAGACCCCTGCTCATCTCGGATACAGAACTCTTGAATGCATTGTAGCGATGCTGTTTTGTTCCATAACTAAGCATTTGTTAGTCTTATCTGCGCATTGGCGTTGAATCAAATAAGCGTCTTGAGAGAGTATATTGTGAACAGTGGCAGATTTATACTTCTGCCGCCTAGGGGTACCTCTGCACCTCAGCTCTCCCTAAAGGGTCAACTCCTTTCTCGCTCGCGCCCTTTCACGCTCCCACCCCATAGGGTCATCAGTAGCAGAAAGCTCAAAATCATTAGTACTACTCTAATATTTTTTAACCTATTTTTCAGATTCGGAAGGAGGTCGGTACAGTGAATTCTCGATATATGTTAACAGCACGGGTCTTGCCAACGTCGTGAATCGTCCAAGAGACATATGTTTACACCGCACTGTTTATAACGCATAATAATTAAATTATTAAATAATAATTATCAGAATTATTTACTTATCCTGATTTCGGTAAATTCTTCACCTTGTTTTATTCATTTAAATTCCTAGAAGCTAGTATAATATTGTCAACGTAAATAACCATAATTACTTTTATTTTCACCCTTTTCAAAAACGTAAACATTCTGATTAGCTTCTGTACGATGTGAACTCTCTGTTGTGGCGTAGATATGTAATTTCTTATACCACTGATTTTACATATGGATTTTACATATGGATCTTACATATGGAGCCAATTTTTTAAATCTGTGTTTTGTTGCCACTTTCGCTTTTATTTCATTATTAAGAAACCGAATCATTGTTACTTTGTTCAGTAGGCTTCAAAAGAATACATATTGTTCCTCTAAGACACGTAGTAATTTTCACAGAGTTTCATTTTCGGTCACAGAGGCGCTGTAAACAATAACTTTTGTGCCGGGAACGAATGGGATGTGAATCTCGCATGATTTCATAAAAAAAAGTGCACTGAAAATAATGCACTTTGATACAATGCGGAACTACATGGAACTCAAAAGACACCCTTTACCAATGATATAAAACTTTGAAGATTCTCTTTAATTCCCTGAGCATTGTTATTTCAATAAATTATAAATATCAAAACTTAGTACACAAGATATACTCTCAATATAGACAAATACTGTTCATTTGAAACAAAAATGGACTCATAATATTAAATAGATTCTCCAGGATATCAATAAGGAACGAGGTAATTTTTTCGGTGAAAAATAGGATTCATAAATGTTGATTTTTAAACGCCTGTTCTAACCACAATTTTTACTAAATTCCGTTAATTTCACCGTTTTTTAATGTCATGGATATTTAAGAAGAATGGATATATTTTTTTTTATAGACTCGATAAACATCGATACGAGCAAGTTGCTTTTTTATCAAATGAACAGCTAATTCCTCGATCTGGATCACTGTGCGCCACTGTAACCACATATCAGGACATCAGGTCTCTTCGGATAATGAACGTAACAGCTCCGCAATGTTTTCGCCAAAGGTCCTCGGCGCTCGTTACGCAACGAATTTTTTTCGCCTTGATAAATATTCAAATGGCGTCGCTGCTTCGCCTAAGGGGCGACCATAATCACCGGTGTAAACAAACACGACCTCCCCGCCCCCAGCCCCCTACCGGCGGGACAGAGCAGGGCAGGGAACTAGCGGTCCGCGTAAAAGCGACGATTAACAGGAACAAAGATACGTGCATCGTGTAACGAGGAGTCCGGGACACCGGAAGCTATCAGCGAATCCGATAACGGTCTACCCTAGGCAGGAGCGGGCTCTGGCTCTCAGCAGATGGAGGACAGGGAAGAAAAAGGAGGAGCGAGCGGAGAGATAAACGTCGTCTTGCACACACGTCCCGATACATACGTATTGTCAGGTCGGGTATATATCTGGCTCCCTCGGCGTCGGGCTCTTGCATCGTATCTCGGGCTATCTAAAGCTCGCGACCACGACGACGAAGAGGAAGACGACGACGACGACGACAACGATGATGTCCCGGCTTCTTTCACAGGGGCGTGCGTTCGTTCGACGACACGACGAGGAAAACCGAGGACACCGTGGTCGACATGGAGGCGGAAAAAAGGCAGAACTAGACGCGATAGGCTGCTGCGAGGGTAGGATATACCACGCTACGGAGGCAACGGCGGCGAGATTGCCTTAACACACAACACAATCCGGCGGCTTCGTCTGCTTCGATGGATTTTAAAAGATCCCCGAGATTATTACTTTTTCCTTTTCTTTCATTTTCATTCTTCTATTATTATTTCAGAGGAGCAAGGAACGGATGGTTGCGCGCGGGCGCAACCGCCCTTCTCTATCTCTCTCTCTCTCTCTCTCTCTCTCTCCCCCCCCTCCCCCCAACCCCCCCGGCCCCCTTTTCACCCTTGTCGCCCCCCCACACCACCAAACCCCGCCGCGTCCCGCAACGTGTGTTTATACCTACACACCGTTACCGTCGCGGCTGTACCCGAGGTCTACGTTTTCGATGTGCGGCCGAGGCTTTCGCGTGTGTATACGTGTCGGTCGCGTCCCAGGTTGAGCTAGGCTTGGGTTTGGGTTGGGTTGGATGCGTGGAAACCATGGACGACTTTGGGTAGGCTCGTTGGTTTCCCGCCGCGACTATCGGCGCGTATTGAAGCTCATCGTCACGGAAGTAACGTCGGGACAACGGCAGCGGCCTGAACGCCAGCGAGGACAGGGTGAGCGGCAGAGAAAGAGGGACGCGCGCGGATACCAACAGCGACAGAGAATCAGAGAGAGAGAGAAAGGGAGAGAGAGAGAGAGATAAACAGGGAGCAAGAGAGAGAGAGAGAGAGAGAGAGACAGACGGAGGGAAGAAAGACGAGACGATACACGGAACAGGGATAAAAACGGCGCGCGGCACGTCGGTAAGAGATGAACAGTGAATAAGGAAAGAGGAAGCGGAGGATAGGGTGGCACCAGATGCTGCCGCTCTACGCCAACGAGGAACCCCACTCGTGCCTTTACTTCCATTTCGTGTCGATGCTCCTCGTCGCTTTTTCTGCCATCCCGCCAGGAAAAAGGGATGCACGGGATGCAGGTGAAGGACTGCGGCTGATAATAGTCCACGGACTCGCGACCACCACGAGATTCATGGGATGAACACGATTAGCTATGAAATACTTCTATTGGCACTCCCTAAGGCTCCCCACGGATGATCTGTCCTCGGGATGACTGAACAGAAGACCGCCGCAGGCGGTTGCACGCAATGTAACCGATTCTTCATTATTCTGCCACAATAATGCCGTATAATAGAGCAAGGGTTGGTACGTACCCCGCTCTCCCAGTTTTATATTTCTTCCTAAAATCTGATTCATCACTTAAATCCATTTGAATTTTTCCTTAAATTGTAGACATACTGATAAGGTTACGCGTGATAAAAGGTGGAAGTAAAAGAAGAATAATTTCATTAGATTTAACCCTTAACGGTCCGGAAGTATTTCAAGTTTACTTCCCACCAGGTCCAAGCTATTTTTCATACGAAGAGAAACTGTGGATTCAACGTTTTTATATCAAGTATACAAAGGAAAATATTTATAGTTCGTTATGTAAATATGACAACAATAACAGTGATAAAAATAATAAAATGATTTTTTCGGTGGAACCAGTAAGTAAAAGTGCCATGCCGCTTGTATGGCGGCATTGGTCCGTTAAGGGTTAACTTTTATTAGTGAAATGAGCCATTTTTGAAACTCGTAAGAAAGTTAGGGTAATATGGCTCCTGAACAGAAATCGTATTAAATCATTGTTTTTACATACTAACCTGTCCAGCCCAGTTTTAACCCTTATTTTAAGGTTCCTTTTTCAACAGATAGAGTTGTCATTGTTAATGCACTATTTTTCTAATATTTTGCAATATGGGAAACTGTAGACATACCTCGTAGGTTGCGCTTCCAATGGAAAGTACGTGTACTATGCTGATCTCTACATTATACATTCATCGAATATTATGTTTTCTACATACACTGCCCGGTACATATTATGTAATTTGAAAACGAA
>JAQQRP010000103.1:0-14092 GCA_028454245.1 Halictus quadricinctus
CCTTATCCATGCCGAATGTAAAAAAGAACAGAGAAGCTCTAGAATCTCACTGCCCCTCAAGGGGTATACTTCGCGGCAGTGGGGATAGTTGTGGGACTTTTATCGGCTAGACATTTCGGACATATATAGTGTAAACACTGCACACTCCTCGGCGTCCGAGGCCTCTCGAGCTTCGAGACCCATCTCGGAGTATATCCCGCGGTAGTGGGGATAGTTCTGTGACTATTATCAGGCAGGTATTTGCGACATATATCGAGAAAAGACTGTACTCTCTATCTAAGTACTCTATGTAAATAGAGGTTCCAGTTTAGAAAATTTTTCTCTTTAGATTGCAAGGTACGATGGCGCCTTTCATGCAATGTGATAAAAGTCCCCCACCGAATGTAACAAAAGGGGACTAATTGCACTTTTTAAGTAGGGGTAAATTGTCACCCCATGGGGTAATAGTTCCCGCTAAAATGAGTAACCTATGTTTGAGTTGTTTATCGTTCGGAAAAATATATACAGTAAAAAGCGAAAAGATCGATCATAAAATAAATGAATAAAATGTCGAAAATTTGTTTAGACTAGCCTTTCGGTGACATCGCTGGTAACTTTGTCGCAGGGTTGAATGACACAATGGTACTGGTTGCGTCATGGGACGATGTGTTAAGTGAACCCTGTTCATCTTACAAGTTAATAGTGAATAACCAGAGATTCTAATTGTTTACCTAACTAATAGTTTGCCATCCGATAGAGATAGTTACTACGTTTATCGAAACACGAGGAGAATTTTTGTGAAAGGAGTTGGTTTACACCGGGAAGCCTAAAATCATACGTATAGTATTACCTCCCTAATTGTATCATTGCGGGCTCCCCGGTGTGACAATTAGAGACGTAAACATTGAAAATTCAACTGCTTCTACGTGTGAGAAATATTTAGTAATGCGCTCGCCTGTTTTTCTTACTCTACCATCGTAGGAAAAACCTTTTTGCGGTTAAAAAATGGCGCACGTTCAAATAATGAGATCACAACAATCCGTAGAATTACTAATTAAGTGCTATTAACCGTACTCAACGAACAGGTTCTACTTCGCACCTACCAATTGGGTATTTAAATCTCCAGGTACCGGCTTACTCGTTAGGAGATCTCGGTTACCGCTCGTAAAAGCGTGCAAGTAATCAAAATGGAAGATCACAGCGAAGCACCATTGCACCGTGCACGCTGTAACTTTTTACGCTTTTCTCCGCCGGAATCGATTTAATTCCTGATAGTTGACGACACAACCGCGGCCACGATTCACCGTGTAAACCATCGAACGATCAATCCCGATTGGTGATCGAAGTTTTGCCGAACATAAGGAAAATGATGACACGCCCTGATGCGGAAGGAATACATTTATGTCGATCGTAAAACGCGTCCCGATTGCCACGCAATTTGACGTTCTGCTGCCGTGTCATCGACGAGGAAGGAAGACAAAAGGATGCGTCAGTCCTCATGCCTTACGGTCAGAGGTTGTTGCGAAGTAGACTGTATTTTTCAATTAAACTATACGGGGTGTTTCACCTAACTCGAGCATCTATAACATCTCGCTTGTTTCTTTATGATAGAATAAAATGTCTAAGGTTAGTTGGTTCAGAGGGGCAAATATTATGATAGGCTAAAAGATTTGTTCGAGGTTATATTTTTTGAGATTTCAAGGTCATCGAAGTGTTTTTTAAATAGAATGATATATTTTTATTATCGCTATATGGTAACCGAGGTCAAGACGAATTCAACGATCTGTAATATTATGACCTTCACGTGACCTTGAGTATGATAAATTCATAAAAGTATGGCACTTGATGTACATAGCGAAATAACGATGACATGATCCTCCTAGGGTTTCAAGAAATGTTCTTGAACCTTGACTAATGACTGTAAACACGTTTACTGTTTACTTCACGATATTTGTCCCGAATGTATAGCCGATAAAAGTCTCATAACTGTTTCCACGTATATCCCCTTAGGGGTCAAGAAGCTTGAGAGACCTGGGTCACCTCTAGACCTCCGCTGTCCTTTTCTATGACGTATAACAGGTGCCAGAAGCTTGGTGGGGGTAAAGTTCAGGCTCCCAAAAATTTGGAATCCCGATACATTCGGAAAACCCGAATACGCGCAGGAATCCCGAAATTTTTGGAGAACCCGACTGGTCTCGACATTTCCGGGTTCTGGCATACCTCTGCTTCCGGTGTCTTTTGATCCGTCAGGTATGCGAGGTTGGAGTAGAGTGGAGGCGACCAGTTCGTTCGTTTTTGTCCGCGACGAGTAGCGAGTACCGAGGACGAGGACGAGGACGAGGACACAGTGGCTGCTCGACGCGCTTGAAAGATTGCGTTATGGGTCGTCAACCTTTGAGCAAGGAGAGAGGCAGCTCGATTGGCTGGAGTCGAAATGGCTCCTCCCAAAGGAGCGTTTCTTTCCGCGGGAACTCCCGGGGTAAGTTCCCTTCAGTCGACGGGTCCCATGTCAGCCTCGTTTCACGCTGTAACAAGAATGGATTCGAGAGATCGTTACTCGACCGACCCCTCGCTTTGCCATTTTCCTATCGCGAACTATCGAATCCGTTCAAGCCTGTACAACCGGTTTTCATGGTCTGGGTTAAGATATATCAGCGTGCTACCCTACCTGCTGACCTTTTAGCTGTTCTCGTCCGTCTTCGTCTGCCATCGAGCCACAACGACATTTTGTTTAAACGATATTTTCACTAAAATAAGTAAAACGATAATGTTTAACGGTTTACTTGTATGTACAACAATTTATACTAGTTTATTAATCGATATGAATATCTTTAAAATTACCATTCCGGTGTACACTGATTTCTCTATATATGTCGCCAAGGCCTGGACGATAAACGTCGCGGAATTATCCGCTCTACCGCGGGGTATACCCCGAGAGGAGAAACTCGAGTGGCTTCGGTCGCCGAGGAGTGTAAATATAATAAATAATCGTCCAGCCGACAATTTTCCCGTGTTTTGGACATTTATCGTGTAGGACATGTTTAGACTCCTGAGCGACCGAGGCCTCTAGAGCTTCGCTGTCCTTGTCTACGTTTGGCAGCGTATCAAAGAATAGTAGTCTCCTGGCCGCTATATGTCCCCGGCTAGACCCGTGTTGGTGACATATATCGAGAATTCGATGTATCCCTTGGAGTCAAATTCTGCCTATTTTAAGAAACAAAATGACATCGGGCGACGGTAGGTCGTGTTGTTGACATATATCGGCTAGGTCCGTGGTGTTGACATATATCGAGAATTCGGTGTATCCCCTGAAGTCAAATTCTGCCTGTTTTAAGAAACAAATTGACAATCGGAGAACGGTAGGTCGGCGCCGTGCCCCGGCTCTTTTGCATAGTCCTCTGCGAGCAATTTCGCGAAACGTGTTCCAGACACGCGCGCGGCCGTCATTGTCGAATGCAAAACGCGTCTGTAATTTATTCATACACGACAACGGGATACCGTGAGCGCCGATAATGGTCGCTGTTCTTCGTTACGGACGATTCTGTAATTCGAGTAATTAGTCGTAACAAAACCGTAGGGAAGTGGCCGCCGCGGTGGGGGATGGATAGCGGGACGAGGTTAGGGGTGGGGAGGTGAGGGGAGGGGGACAAGTCAGCTCGTTGGAAACAGGACCCAAGGGGATCCATGCCGGATACGAGGGAGTCGGATATCCGTTCGCGAGGCGAGGTACCGAAAGAAAATGCGGAAGAAAGTCCGACGGGGGTGGAGTTTACGAGCAACAGGGAAGTTAAGTCGAGGTGTCATTAACCGAACGACGGGCTGTTTTGGTTAATGAGGTACACCTGCACCCAAATGAACACATAAGCTTCTTTTTATTGTTCCTAGACATCGTCTGTTGTACGCATCATGGCTCTGTCGTATCGAGCACATGCAGCCAACTGCGTTGCATCACAACTAATCGCGAGCGACTGCAAGTCCTTGACAATAAACATTTTTACAGAGCTGTTTCTAATGACGTAGTAATATCCACTTTGTTTTACGATCCGAGAACTTGAATTCAAATTTTTTCTACTTAGAAATCGGAATTCTGATGTTACTAAACACTAATGTTGCGTATGTACGGTTAATCGAGGTTCTACTGTAGCGGATATAACATGTACAGGGTGTTCCAAAAATATTGTACTTTATCGAAATGGGAGGTTCCTGAGATAATTTGAAATATCTTTTTCCTTTGCGAAAATGTTCTCCGCGGCTCTGTTTAGGAGTTATTAACGAAAAACATGGACCAATCAGAGCGCGGCTACCAGCGGACCAATCCGAGCGCGGCTATGACAGGCCCCGCTGAGCGCGATGTTGGCATTGGCCGCGCCGGAATTTGTCCGCCATAGCTTCGCTGTGATTGGTCCTTGTTTTTCGTTAATAACTCCTTAACAAAGCCGCGGAGAAGATTTTCGCAAAGGAAAAAGTTACTTCGAATGGTCCCAGGAACCTCCCTTTTCAAGGAAGTATAACATTTTTGCGACACCCCGTATTTTTCAAATTGTGTTCTGTGCGGTTTCGTTTTAATCACGAAAATACAAGAAATATGTCGGTAGAAGTTTCATAAAGGAATTATTGAAAAGAAAAAGGTTTTCTTACTGAATTGTTATTATCTCGTTCGAGTTGATTGTAGAGTCCGTTTCGTGCTGCAGACGAGACTCTGAATTATCAATCTCGTTTGTTCTTACTTCGCTTTTATCTGATTCTCGAGCTCCTTTTACTGAATTTCGAGAAGCTCCGACTAAACTAGATTTTATTGTTATATCTGATTTGATACGCGAAGAGGATGGAATCTCGAACTGTCGATTTACTATTATTCTTACTTTACTATCATCGGATCCTTGCTTTTCTTTGTTTTCGTATCTCCTCTTTCGTACTTTTAATTTCAAGGAGCTTCCGCGGAATTAGATCCCTCTCTTGTAATGCTTTGGTTTCCGGAGAAGACGAGATCTCGAACTAATTTTTCACTTAATTTCGAGGAGCTTCGGGCGGAATTATACCGGGTATTTTAAAAGGAACTTCAGAATTTTTAATGGTACTAACTGTAGAGTGCTCGTTTTGTTTCAGGTAGAATTTCATATACCTGAAATCGAGACACAGAAAAATCTAATTAATTATACTGTGGATTTTCATGCAATTGTTCAATCAAATACAATCTCATTTTCAACAGGAACAGCCTTTGTAGTAAATAAATAAAAATCGTGCTAAACTCCATTGAATTTTATGTTCCAGCATTTTTTGAAAATTTTCACTACCCATAAGTCTGTAAAGATCCGTACTCATTATACAGGGCGTTTCACCTAACTCGAGTATCTATAATATCTCGCTTGTTTTTTACGATAGAAAAAAATGTCAGAGGAAAACAGTAGTTGGTTCAGAGTGGCAAATATTATGATAGGCAAGGTCATCGAAGTTTTTTTTAAATGGAACGATATACTTTTATTATCGCTATATGATAGCCGAGGTCAAGACAAGGTCAAGACGATCCAACGACCTGTAATATTATGACCTTCACGTGACCTTTCATAAAAGTAGGACACTTGATGTAAATAGTGAAATAACGATGACATGATGCCCCTAGGCTATCATACAGCGATAATAAAAATATGTCGTTCCATATAAAAATACTTCGATGACCTTGAAATCTCAAAAAATATAACCTTGAACAAATTTTTTTGCCTATCATAATATATGCCTTTCTGAACCAACTAGTGTTTTCCTCTTTAATTTTCTTCTATCATAAAGAAACAAGCGAGATAATTTAGCTGCTCGAGTTAGGTGAAACACCCTGTAGACAAAACTCATAAAGTATGTAAACCGAATGTCAGAATCAGATGAGACCCCGTGGGCTTGATCATTTCTATTCAAACCAATCAGAATTCGCGTCGGTGAGCGAGTAATCGAATGGATGGAAAGTTGAACGGTTTTAAATTGAATAAAAAAGCAAACGGTGGTAATTCTATTAGCAATTGTAGTTTACCGGACATTGCCCCTGCCACCTTGCCGCATTTCCATTGGAGTTTCACGATTCGAAAAAGGTCCGTGCAACGGGACCAAAGCGAGCGGCTCGGCGCGCAACGTTTCTACAAACATTATTTCATTTCGGATTACACGATCGCGAGTTTGTTTTCTGCCGGGAGAATTCATTTTTCAGCCGGTAGTTTCGCGGTATTTCGTAAACGTGCTAGCCGACCTGTTTTCCGAGCAATTTAACAGACTTTCCGGAAGTGTAAGTGATTTAGGCGTTCTCTGCCGAATTAACCGGATATTTTCTGGCCGGCGCGCTCGGATCAGATTAGCAATTTTGTCGGATACTTCGTTTCACTGTAATCAGCCCGAATTAACACACGGTATAGAGTTATGCCCAGTTAATAATAATTTCTGTTCAACAACCAGCTTACCGCGCCGCACCGTGATTTACGGCCGCGGTTCCGCAGTGCTGCGAGATCTGATACGCGGGGGGCTGTTTCTTATGTAAACGGAGCTAATGTTTATCCGAGCATAGGATAAATATCCTTTAACCACATATTCCAGTATCAATATTGTTATTCGTCCCATGCTACTAATTTCTAGAAATCGTCTTCATTACGCTTCCCAACATTTTCCGTTTTCCGAACACAAATCCAAATACAGTCTTTACTCGATATATGTCACAAACATCTAGCAGATAATAGTCACAGTATCCCCACTCCCGCCGGGGTATCTTCTGTGAAGGGCCTCGGTTGTCGAGGAGTGTAAATATAATAATCTTCTAGACGATAGTTGTCCCTGCCAGACCCCTGTTTTGGACATTTATCGTGTAGGACATGTTTACACTCCTGAGCAACCGAGGCCTCTAGAGCCTCGCTGTCCTTTCCTACGGCAGTGTGTCAAAGAATCTCCTGGCCAATATATGTCCATGGCTGAATCCGTGTCGATGACATATATCGAGTATTCGCTGTATTTAATTGCAGACACACGCTCGATGCGCAGGTGGCGAGTTCACTGTTGCTTTTCGGTTGACACAGAGCGAAACGAAAATCGACGAGCTAACGAAATTTGATCGGCGTTCCCTGCCGGAGCCACCGGGTGCAACAAGTGCTCTTTTTTAGGCCGTCTCGTAAAATCGCTGCGCGCGCGGGTCCGATCGTTATCTAGGAAATTAATCAACTGTCTAGCCCGTGGAAGGGCACCGCAGCACTAGAACTTAACGAAGCGAAACTTTGTTAACCATGAAGTGCGAAGACCGTGATTCGGGCTATCCACACTCAAGCCTGTAATAATGATACGTTCTCGTTGAACGTGGCCGATGATGGCCGGCGAGTAGCTTGGGAACTAGCTATAAGTAAAGTTTGCACATTGAAACAGTTCCAGCAGTTTGAGCAGTTCCAACTTTAAAGCAGTTTGATCTTTAAATTGCATAAGACCATGATCTTTTATAAAATATTGGTTCTACAATTTCATTTCTTTCTTTTTCCCTAATCATTATCTCTATCTAAAATTTGTATTAATTCCTTTTCCCAAAAATCAAGCATTCTATTATTTCCGAAGTGAATTCTCGATACATGTCAACAGCAAGTGTCTTGTATCGTACAGGAGACATAACCGAGCCGTGTTATGTTACTCCTCGGCGTCCCAGGCCCGTCGATCTTCCTGGCCCCTCACGGTATATGCTCCGCGGTAGTGGGGATAACTCCGCGACATTTATCATCGAGGTCTTAGCGACATATATCAAGAAATCACTGTGTTCATCAGTTTTCTGTTCATATTTTTGTTAGATACGGCTCTTAAATGCGGTATTTCCTAAATGTTACACCGAACAGAAAGTTTACACCGTTTTACTTTGTTTATATTGTTCATATAAGAATTTATGTGCCCGATCGATCATCAAATATCGATTATTATTCTGCGCCATAGCAGTAACGGAAACTCGGCCGAGCAACACGCTGGGAAGTTGATCGAAATACTTTGGGCGTAATTAGATCTTCATAATCGATTTCGCCGTGACAGGTTTAATCGATCGTTAGGCGTACAACTCATGATTGCGCAGTCTAATGAGCCGAAACTTCGTTAGCCTTACTGCGCCTGGGTCCAAGGACCCTGGATTCTTGGGCTCTCTCCAATTTCGCGTAAACGTCTCGCCGGTAACTAACCTGCCACGCGAAATTCTCGTACGGTTATTTTTTATCATTTACGAAAATCGAAGTGTCGATGTCGGGTAGAAATTCTCGTGGCATGGCGTGGCAAGGCGTTTCATACTAACTTTATCGCAATTGATACTCCGAGGTCCCATCCAGCGAAAAATAAATTGGAAACTGTGGCGATACCGGTTGTATCTCAATTTTTGCGTTTCGTGTCTCATCTCGAAAATTTCATTTTTTACATCTCTCCTCCAACCGTATCGAATGGACCAATAAAATATTAAACAAGAAACCATTTGCACGGACTAACACACAAAAATGTTCAAATAACACAAAAATATTCGAATAACAATTTATGTTGAAATACACAGGGGCCAAAAAACTTAAATCGATTTTGCAATGTTTTAATTGGAAACTAGAAAAAAAAAACAACAAAAGCTGGAAGTGATTACAAATTAGATCGGATCTTTCTTTTAACTTATTTATTTTTAAAGATCGCATATTAACAAGATCGTCAGCGACCACGTTTACGTAATATTTGCAAAGTTCTAACGAGATTTATATAAATTGTAAGATTAGTTATTCGTGTCAGCAGAAACTATTTAATATGTACGTTATTCGCGATTATAATTAGTATGAAATACTTTTCTGTTCTATGCGACTTCAAAGAAATGCTTTTTCGCTTATTATAGACCTTCCCACCATGGTTGAAGTAGGTTAATCGCACGCTTTAAGGTTAATGTACATCAGTAGCCGGTGTAGTATCAGTAATATGTATACATATGCGTACATATAACAGAGATAAACAGAGTTCATAGATACATATGTATATACATATACATAGATACATATACATATATCGGTGCAGGTGTACCATGCACACAAATTATTACACTCCACTTTGACGAGATGGTTGTGCCAAGAGGATTAGAGACACGTTATTGTAAAAGGTATTTGGTTGAACTTTGTAACATACACTATACTCGCAACTATTTCCCTCGTAAGCTGTATATCTAATTATTACAAATATGAATTTCATGTTTACGAACGGCGCAATTGATCTTGCATGTGAACTGCTTTCACTAATAAAATTATATTAAAATTATCTTTTAACCAGGGGAAAAGCAAACATAAAATAGAAAATTTCCGAATCGGCTCTGCTCGATATATGTCCACAACACGGGTCTACTCAGTGACAATTATCAGATAGAAGATACTACTCTTCGATACACTGCCGAACGCAGAAAAGAACAGCGAAGCTTCTTAGGCCCTCACGAGGTATACCCCGCAGCAGTGGGGATAGTTCTGTGACATTTATCGGCTAGATATTTGGGACATATATCGAGTAAAGTCTGTAGATTCTGCCGGTTCGATGTACAACGAGCCAGGAACAGTAGATTAGCACCGGATTGTCAAAAGGTGAGAGAATTGATAAATAAATGCAATGTACAAGGTGGACCAATAATGTTGACCACCCTGGATATTTCTTTCATTTGTAACAAAATTAACAAAATGAAATACACGAGCCATGCATGGCACGGAGAGGGAAATATTTTGCTGCAAACCTTTTGGTTATGCGGGTGAAGGCGTTTCGGAGAACTGCAGCGCGCGCACATAGAAAGTCCTTGCGTTTTAATCCACGGGAGTGTCACACACTGGGGTTCGTATTCGCAATATCGGTGCGCGCTCGAGCAGTACCGTAGCGCAGCGTTATCGAAGCACGAACATGGGAGCACTGGCCGTATGGACGGAGTAATTTTATGTACGGTCCTGTTCGGGCATACCACAGACTCGGAAAATATGCTGCCCGCGTATACCCTAACGCTTGGGCGCGAGCGCGCGGGCGCGTGCATCCTGCAATTTGTTGCCACACGCAAAAGTCCGCAGCAACGACGTACGCCTCTCCGGCGAGATACACGGGGGCTTGTATTTGCATCTATGGGATAGTTTTACACCTGAATACCCCAGTTTTTTTCCCTTTATCGCCTGGCAACGTAGGTACGCACCCGTGGAACGTATTTATGTGTGCCTGCCGCCGCCGCCGCCGCGCTCGGGAGAACGTATCCGCCTGCGAAACTACTGTCCGGCCTCACGGATTTACGTTTCACCGTGGCCGCTGGAATTTATTAAAGCGGTAATTAAGATCGCACCCACCGAAGGGCTACGGATTTAATAGTCTCGACCTGATCCTTCCGCGGTGAAACGCAAGCTAGACTGTGCCAGGAGGACCCGTCGACTGTTCAATCCCCTTCCGGTGGGCGCAGGGTCATTTGCGGTCCGTGAGAAATAGTTCTCGTACCGGGACATAACTTGCAATGCTGTTTGCGGAGATTATTTGTCGTAGCAGAGAAAGAGGAAGACGGAGTAGTCGCGCGCTGTTATTAAACCTGCCCCTTCGTGTTCACTCGCTGATTGCCGCGCCCCTCATTTTCGTCGGCGACGAGCAACTTATTTTACGCAATGCGAAAATCATCGATTTAGTTTTAAAAAGACAAACACCTTATTATTACATTGGGGATATACTATAATTATGATAGAAGAAAATGACAGAGGAAAACATTAGTTGGTTCAGAGAGGCAAATATTATATTATGACAGGCAACAAAATTTGTTCAAGGTTATATTTTTTTGAGATTTCAAGGTCGTCGAAGTTCTTTTAAATGGAATAATATATTTTTATTATCGCTATATGATTGCCGAGGTTAAGACAAATCCTACGACCTGTAACATTGTGACCTTCTATCTATTTAAAAAAACTTCGATGACCTTGAAATCTCAAGAAATATAACCTTGAACAAATTTTTTTGCCCATCATAATACTTGCCCCTCTGAACCAACTAATGTTTCCATCTGACATTTTTACCAATCATAGAAAACAAACGAGATATTTTAGATGCTCGAGTTAGGTGAAACACCCTGTATGTTGAAAACACGGCCAGGGACATATATCGACCAGGAGATACTATTCTTTGAACCACGCTGAACTTCGTACCTGACCCGTATTAGTAGTGTGGATAGTTCTGCGACTTTTATCAGCCAGGTATTTACGACATATAACGAGAAAAGACTGTATTCTAGATTATCAAAACAGAAATTTTTGGGGAGAGTGTTTAATTAAAATAGTATTCTTTGATCGACGCTTAGAGATCTCGGGGTTGATGGCCCATCATTCCCCCGCGGCAGTGGGGATAGTTCCGAGACTTTTATCTGCTAGGCATTTGGGACATATATCGAGTAAAGACTGTACTACCTCCTGGAAGGGCTCCGAAGGGTAGTGTAAACATAGTACTGGTCCGGTAGCTCCCAGCCGATAATTGTCCCTGCCCGACCCGTGTTTTCGACATATATCGTGTAGACAGTATACTTCGAAATAGTGGTTTTGGAACCGGTTTAATTTAACCCCCATAGGTTCGCGTAAATGAAATTCGCTCATTGCGACAAAATATTCAGTTCTTGCGCCTGGGTTATGATTCAGCGAACGTCAAGCTGACGCGCGACTATAAACCCAGCGGTATCCGAAGGGCATGGGAGAAATTAGTTGAACGGTTCTTGCGGACTGACGCACGCCATGCCACCGTTGAGCCTGCAGCCCGAAGGATATTCCGTGCCGTTCTGAAACTTCCGTCCACCGCTGAACAGGGAAGATGTTCAACGGCCCTTCCATCCCCTCCCCAAGATGAAACGTGCCAAAGACTGGATGAGTGGGGTGGGGAAAGGGGGTAGAGGCGATCGCGGGTGCCTTCGGGTTAACTTGGCCGTCACTTAGTCAATTACTTATTCGTCAGTTGTCAGCTCGCGACTTGGAAGGGCTGAGTGTTCCAACAATTAGTCAGTCAGTGTTTGAAGCAATTTAGTTAGCTGCGGGAACACTCAGGCTTCACTTAATTTGATGGGGTAACCGGATTCCATCAATCTTCAGTCAACCGTGTAATCGGTTTAGCAGAAATTGCATTAGGATTTTAAGACTCGTCGAACCGTTCCGAGATTTGTTTCTTCAAATTTGCTCTGGATACCACGACGTCGACACCGTTTGTACAAATCGCCGTTGAAGAGGTGCGATTAGAATTTCCGTAAGAAAGAGTACTATAAAAAATGTGATCTTTCGCGGCGACAGAGCGTTTCAATTTGGACGGTGCAGACTGTGCAAATTATCACTTTCGTGATTCACCGAAGAAAGAAATCCCTCTGCGGATGCCTCGGATAAGTGGCGTAATTATTTGGACAGTGATATCGGACTGGTATTAGGTTCATTTCGTGCAAAGTGGGTAGCAAAATGTGTGCTAAAATCTTTCGATAAAACAATTCCAAGGTACACACCTGAACAATTTGTCCAGTAGTACCATGCTAGAGACACGTATCCGAAACCACTGTTACCGCTCCGAAAACAAACAAGCGAAGTACGGTGCACCAAACACGCCATGTTTGCGTTAAGTCAGCATCGGTTCGAGCACTGCCGAAAAACCGGGAAATCGGTTAAAAAGCGAGCAAAAAGTGACGGTAACCGTTCGTCTTCGAGGGGTCAAGCGTCCGAATAATTACCGACCGGAGAATTGCGATGGACCCCTTGCCTTTGATCATTATCGGAGCTTCTAATCATGACTTTCATGGTCCCCCGGCCAAATTAGCTCGGTCAGCTTGTATTGTGCCTCGCTCGAGCGGATTCTACGAGATCATCGTCTTCCATGCGCGGAAGATCGATGTTCGTTTTACCACCTGAATAAATCCTCTCCGAATCTCCTCGCGGAGATACAAGCACGCTGTTTCGCGGTCAACACGTATCCGATCAAGCAGATTCCAGTTCCATTTATCAGATTGCCGCGACTACTGGACGAGCTAATGGTTCACGTATGATTTTACGCCCGTATGCGTGCACAATTACCATCTTCGGACGAGCACCGAGAAACGCCGAGCACGTCGATCCCCATAGAACGCGCACGGGCTCGAGGCACTCGTGATCTAAGCTCGTGTGCACGTACCCGCGTCAACACTCATAAATTCATCGATCCGCAATTAATGCTCGCCGGTGCAATTAGTTCGACGCTTTCCAGAATTGATAACGTTTGCGTTGTTTCCCTGACAGCTTTGCCCTCCCCCCCCCCCCCCCGCTTGTTTCGAGCTTGTCAAGAAAATTGTCGATTATAATGAACTGTCCAAAACAATGCAACAAGCAAATATTATCAGTGGACCATCTGTACGGAAAATAAAATGTTTGTGCAGCGATTGCGAGAGCTGAATTTATATTTTCCGTTAATAATTTTAATGTAGCGAAAATAATAAAAATTTCTTTGATCTTTTCACTGGTTTGTTTATCTTTCTACTTACGTTTCAAGTGGATTTTTTAGAGATTTTTATAGATTTTTATCAGTTGTTTATTTGTTTCTACTTATTCTTGTAGAAAGTGCATAAAATCCGGGTCCAATTGTTAGTTTACATTGAAAAGCGGTTATGTTATACTTTTATTTGTAACGTAATGGTTGCTCGTAATGGTAATATTTTCTCCCAACCTTTTCCAAGATTTCTTTTTGTCCGGTGAAAGTATGAAACGCTCGCAGCAACTGAAATGAATATTCCCGGACTAACAGAAAGGAATGCAGCCCAAAGCGAAACTCATACTAAAGTAACTGATATTGTTTCGTACAAACTTTCTGAGAGAAACACGCATCCCGTCTGTGCCCGTGTTTCATATAAGAACCTTGATTTTGATGGTATTCCTCGTGGCCGTTCGTCGACTACCAAACACATTCTTCATTTCAGTTTTCCATCTCAAACGGAAATTGCTATTCCTACGAGTTAGGGGACTCACAAATTACTTTCCGATAATAACTTTCACGGATTATACAGGCTGTTCGGTTACAGGTGGGAGAAAATTCAGGGGGTGGTTCTCGATGACAATGTGAAACGAAAATGAAGAATAAAAAAATTTCGATTTCGGCTTCAATTTCCAGTTATCGACAA
>JAQQRP010000106.1:0-14049 GCA_028454245.1 Halictus quadricinctus
ATTGTGAAAGTGGCTCTGATAATTTGATCGGCCACAGTAATTCGATCGATCCGAAAACAGGATGGATAATCATTTCAAGCAGGCTTCCATTTCCAGTGTACCGGCGAGCGAAGGTAAATTACAATTCCTCCAATTTCCCGGGGTATCCGTCTGCGCCTTTGACGGTGCGGCGCCGAAACTAAAATATTGAATCTCTAACGAGAATCATATGGACCATCGTTCGGCGGCTAACACCACAGGTAGAACGGACCATTATCCGTGCTCTGAAGTGTGCACGGAAGTCGATGGAATAAAACAGCGACGATATTTAACACTAGAACTAGTCAAAATGACTGGTTCCTAATTTTTTCTTTTACAATTACTGAAATTGTAAAACTGTTTTCATTGGAAATTTTTTAACGAACCTTTGCATTGAAGCACATATTACAATAAAAGTTGTATGAAGTCTGAATGGGCTCAGTCTTGTCACTGTTACAAAGCAATACACGTCAGTCGCATTTATTGCTCGGTAGTTTTACTGTTAATACCCTTTGTAGTTCGGCGTTGCAGCGACCGCAGGCTAGGGAATCGGCAAAAGTCGGTTGGGGTCGGTACCTAGAAGTCCGGAGTTGCATTCCCGAAACGTTTCGACACGCCGTAACACGGTAACATTATCAGGCCTGTAACTCTATACTCGCCTATATTAACGCTGATGCAGGCGAGGCTCCCGTCGGGGGAACATTGCTAAAATATACATTGTTGCAGCCAAGACACTGGCGTCTGCGATCATTATTCCGACAGACGTTCCGTCCCGTCGTAAAGCGATATTACGAAGCGGACGATACGCCGCGCGTCGAGCGTTTCGATCGCACGACCCGCCCGGCCAAGTTTTGATGAAACTCGTAACACCCTTTGGGCCGACAAAGTCTTTTACGATGACGCGAACCGACCGTGCCGATGATCGATAAGAATGTTCCGTGAAATTCCGAGATTCGAGAACCTCGATGACCACAGCGGTTGACCGAACTATTACAACCGCTTCCACGCATAGGCGAGTCTACGTCCAACTTTTATATGAAAATCTAGCTACAGTGTATTCTTGTTTCGGCTGAACTTGGGAAAATCCACGCCATTCTATTCGGTTTGACATGCTGAACACAAAATGTAATTGTCATTTTTGGCGCAAATCACGTGTATGCAGTATAGGCCTCTTTTCTCTTCCAGCAAGCAACGTATATAACGGGCGAAATTGTTAAAAAGATATTTTCTGTATAGAATATAGATTCTAGAATGTAGATTGTTAAATTGATAAGATTGATAAATTAAAACTATTCATTTGCGCCAAAAATGACAAGTACATTTTAGGTTCAGCATGTCAAAACGAATAGAATGGCGTAGGTCGTGTGTCGAAAGGAAGGGGGGCATTTTCCCAAGACCTGTGCAGTATCGCCAGATTAGGACTTGCCTCCCACTCTACCTTACCCCTCCTACGACGCCATTCGCCCATTCTTCCACTACCCCCACTACCACGCTCCGTCTCCCACTCTCGTAAATGAGTGGGAATCGAAGCACGGTAGTGGGGGTAGCAGCTCCAGCGTCGGGAGCCAGTGTCAAGACTTATTCCCCCACTCTAATTTCCCCTTCCACCGCGCTATTCCCCACGTTTCCGGTACTAGCAGAGGAAGGGTAACTTTTTCCCCTCGATTCGTGCTCCCTCCCCTCATCTGGCGACACTGTCGACAGCTCGTGAGCAAATAAATTGCGTACAGTGTTGCCAGATTAAGACTTGTATCCCCGATTCGTCTCTGTCGTGCGTGTGTCACAATGTCACACTATGTATAGTGAGATGAGATGGAAAAATAGGATGGAAGAAGATAATGATGGGAAGATAAATGTAATTAATTTTGTAAATTCCCATTTTAGGAGTGCTGATATAAGGTGGAATAAGATTATTGGCGTCGTTTAAAATTGAGAAAGTACAATGTAGGACACAGTGTTTATGCGGAATCGGAGTATGACAAATTGAGGGGCGGATTTGGTTTAGCTTTGTTCCGTTGTGTTTGCTTTTTAATTGTTTCCTCCTGACTTCTGCGGCCTTTAATAAAGCTGGTCGACCCCCAAGCCGCGTTCCTGTTCCTCGCGATTTCCGCGAAACCGACGTTTCGCGAGGAAAGTTGCCCGAGCGGTTAACCCCAGCCGTATCTAGTCCATTACCGTTCGAATGAATTATTCCCGCGAACGATAAGAACTTGGAAAGAACATTTTCAAAAGAGACTTCAAAGGTTTAACCACCGACGACGACCTTGTTTCTATAGACGTCGATACTGGGCGGCTTTAGTCCCGTCGTGTCGGACTCTATAATCACGTGAACCGTGGTTTATTTTTTAACATCGTTCAACTATAGGCGACGCACGCAGACGGTAATATTACTTGTTTATTGCCCACGATGGGATAATTATACGTCCACGCCTATCCAATGGAATCTATTCACTTTTATACAGTCTTCGGAAAAAGGTATACTATAGCTGGATAAAATAGAGTTCTAAATAGTAAATAATCCTACCTACTTTAAAGTGTGCGTACAGTTTTGTAAATAAATATTTTAGTTGCTGTAGAAGTTCTGACAATAGTATTTTAGAATAGTGAAAATATTGGGAATTTCGTCTTGAAATGTTTTCTATATTTGAAATATTTTTACTGAAAATAATGCTTTGTATCCAATACATTTATGGCTAATTTTTCGTTGGTAATAATCGAGAAGAAACATTTTTTAACACCAATTATTTTTCGCAAGTTTCAAATAAACATGTGCATAAGCGTAAGAACATCATTATATCTTTTGACAATGATATGTAAATACATTTTTATACACACGAAGCTTGGATGAAAATTCATCAAAGAGGTTCTTTTGTTACAAATTTATTCATTACACGGACACATCAGAGATAACATCAAAAGAATGTGTTTCATTCATAATTTGCATACTTTCAGCAAAAACATCAAAGTTTGTAGAAATGAAAAATTTTAATTACAGTATATTACTTGTATTTACAGTATCGAAAAACAGAAAAGAATAAATTTTTTGGAGCACGTATGAAAGTTAATAATAATCTAATAAGTAGCATGAGCAGCATTTTATCTTTTATTTACGACCAAGAACGTTATTATTCAAATATTAATATAATCTTTCGAATTAAAAGACGTTGTACTAATTACTAAATTCCATACTAATTTCATACTAATTTCGTACTAATTTCATACTAATTAGTAAATTGAAATACGAGGACAGACATAAACACGAATTATTGCTCAAGCCTTTTGTTCTAATAACGATCTAGACTTGCGAGAAATATTTCGAACAATACTAAATACAGTGAATTCTCGATATATGTCAACAACAAGGCCAGCGTCATATATCGTCCAGGAGACATACACGAGCCTTGCTATGTTTACACTCCTCAGCGTCCGAGACCTCTCGAGCTTAGGGGTATGCCCCACGGTAGTGGGCATAATTCCGCGACGTTTAACATCCAGGCCTTGGTGACATATATAGAGAAATCACTGTATGACTGCTATAGCTTCGTTTTTGGAACCCGTCATTTTGAAGGTGTTACTAAATTTTTTTCAGAATTTTTTCAAAGGCTTTCCACCCAGTGAAAAATACGTCTGACGAAAACGACCCTGGCTTACGGTTCGAGGTTGCCCGAAAAAGACGTTTACGGGGTAAGGGTTACGGGGGAAAAGATGTAAAAGACAAAGATTTTCTGTGTTACAAAGAAAGCTTAAAAATGGAAGCTTAAATATCTCGGCGAACTCCGCCTAAATAATCGCGTCCATCATAATTTTCTGCAAGCGCGTCTGCAGTCGCGAGCGTATCCACCGCGAGGAGAACTTCCTATAAGGGACCGTTTAACCTTTTTCACGCGAAGATAATCGTGTGCAGTCAGGAGCACGTGCTCCAATCGCAAAACACGTCGGATATTCGTCTCGCCTCCGAGCAGCGGAAATTTTTCTTGTTCTCTCGCGAAGGTCGGTCGTCCGCACGCCAAAAGCATTCTTCGTTCCATCGTCCCGGAACCACGAAGAAACAGATTCGCTCGCGTTTCTTGTTCCACCGTGGCCGATATATTACGTCCCTGTGTCTGGGACTCAGCACCACGGATGCCGAGAAATTCCGTGTTGAATTCGAGACGGTTGGATTTTCGGAGACGAGTATTTCCGCGAATCGTCATGTTTCCGCCACTGTCTCCGTACAGGGTCGTCGAAATAAATCGGGAATTCTTTCAATGATCGTGAGTGTGGGAGAATTTCACTAATTTATCGAGCAGGTAGGACACATGCATACCTACGTATAAAATAATTCTAGCTATTACAAGAAATATCATTTCACACGTTTTGATTTGTTGGATACGAATATGACTTTCGTTGGGAAATAGTTACAATCAATTTCTCTTCTCTTGTTCACGACTCAACCACAACGCGACGCTGACACTACGCTCCGCGTGGCCTCTCACCGAGTGGGCGTTAGCCGTTCTTCGATTAATTCGTGGTTTCCAGCGTAAATTTGCAAAGGAAAATGGTGCTAGCATCACCTCAGGAATCAATCCTTTCAGTATTCCTCAGAAATTTCGGGACACCCTGTATCAATGGAGTCCCAATTTAAATTTTGTCTAAGAAGATCGAGGCAGGTATTGTATATCGAGTAATTCCATTCTTTGTACTATTACTTTGGGCAAACAGTCGAAAGAGTATACAGTCTTTCTGGATATATGTCGCAAATACCTGACTGATATAAGTCGCAGAACTATCTCCAATATCGCGGAGTATTTCTCGTGAGGGGCCTCGAAGCTCGAGAGTTAGAAGAAGTAGAAAGAATATTATCTCCTGTACGATATATGTCGGTGGGAGGTCCCGTATTGTTGACATATATCGAGAATAATACTGTATTGCCATTTTTCTGGAATTTGATTTGTTTTTCTTGACTTTTGGGGATTTAGCTCGACGACCCTATAGTTTATAAGCAGAATGCGACGCGGACCACGGCCGCAGGGTCGCATCACCTCGGAGGAACTAAACCATGGTATTCCCCCTTGGAATTCGAGCAGACTCGAGCACCGCCTCTAATTTCATCCGGCCCCTGAATAATAGCTCGCGCTGATAGCGGCTGGGTGGTGCGTTCCGTCTGCGCGACCACTCGGTGGCGACGACGCGGCGTCAACTGCCCGTAAAAAAGGGCTTGGCTCCTCCACTTTGACGATATCCTAGACTTTAAGGGCGGCTCTTAACCCTCCGCCCGGTCCACCGGCGCGAGATACCGCTTGACACCGCGAGGAAAAACGGCCCTTATGCATAAATCTTACTGCTTTATTAACCACCGTGCAACGGTCAACAATTTCTTACATTCATACGGTTCGGGCGAATTTTATTCGACGGTTAAATTCAAATCAGAGCGGCGGACTATGAAATTAGAGGCTTTTAGGTTTCAAATTAGCCCGCGTTTATTGCTCTACGATTCTTTTTCACGAGGCTATAACTATTTCAGTATCGTTCTCAAGTATCCTACTTTGAACGTAAGATTCACTTTCCGCAGTTAACGTCTTTGTTTTTAATAACTTTTTAATGAAAACCGAGCGACGGTTATAATTTCTTTAGAGCTACTGGTGGAGGTGTCCTTGGCAACATGTATCAAGGTCATCGGAGATGTCTCCCCTGATGTATATTTATACAAAAAATTGTAGTGATGAATTATGGTGTACTTTAATGTACACGACAATTAACTCAGTGATTTCTCTATATATGTCGGCAAGCTCTGGATGATAAACATCCCGTGTTGTTGACAAATATCGAGAATTCACTGTATCTAAATTATTTTATATTTCTAAGTTGGTTATGTACAATAAAAAAAATGGCTAATTTCAGGTAATTTTGAAATGGCTCCTGTAAAATTTCCTTTTTTCTTTTTTCTTATGAGTGAAAGTTATGTTTGCAACTTCAGTGAATTTATGTATTAGGCGACGCGGAGCTCGAACGCCTGTATTATCCATGTACCACGGCATTCCTCAGACCTTATCCACGCGTGTTCCCATAAACGTCTGTCACCGGGGAAGGATGAAAATCTTGCGGAACGAATAGCGACGGCATGATTCGATTGTACGACAGCTGCCAGCGAACGCGCGCGGCTTCTCCCTGACGATAATTGCGTTTACGTCATCGTCCGATTCGTTTTCGCGGCACGGATCCCCCCGGGGAATTCGTCTATCGTCGCGTCGTCAACGTCGTTCCCATAATCGAAAACAGCTGGACGATCGGGCCTGGTTCTTGTAAACAACCTGTGCCGTGCGAGCACCACACACAGTGTTCCGGCATTTTCTGGTTCGTTTAACGCCGACCGCTCGTTATTCACGCGACCCGTGTTGATTTTCACGGGTCCACGTCATCCGTTTACGCCAATTAATTCCACGCCGAATGAATAATAATGACGGGCCGTAACATCGACATTTCTACGGCGACAGTGATCGGCCTGTTGCGGTCGGACCATTATTAAAAATGTTCGACCGTACGTGCGGTCACCGGTAGCCCTTTACTATGCTTGTCACCACTGTCGGACATTATTCGAATCAAATTTTGTATGAACAACACCAACGAATTATTCGATATTCGAGAATTTATTCGTTACTATTTTATTCATTGTTCGGCATCACGTTTGACAAACACCACGCGTGTTGCGCTGCGACCTCAAAACATGATGTCGTTCATTTATAAGAAAAGCGAAGTAAGTCAAAAAAAGGAAAAAGGAAATTTTTCAGAAGCTATTTGAAAATTATTTAAAATTGCTAACTCTTTTTTTTATTGTGTGTAACCAATTTAGAAATGTAAAATAACTTATTGTTATTTGGATACTGGGTTGTCATGTATATTAGTTGTAAGGTACACCAATATTTATATATTTATTATTACAATTTTTTTTATAAATGTATTTTCAGTTACGTCGTTTTTCCTGTGAATCAAATTGTCGATGTCTCCACGAAGCGTGTAATTTTATAAAAATTGAATACAGCTCTTGATTACAGGATTAGAAATTATCTATAATAGAGGAACATTGCAACTCGACTTATTTTATAACAATGAAGCACAGCAAATGGAGTTGACCCACTGTCGGTCATCACCCAATATCCTGTCGATTGATTCAATGATGATTTATAACATTCGGATGGTAGATTGATAATTTTCGAAAATTGATAATAAGATTATCAGTAGCGTGATAATTTCGCGAGGTGGCTAGGATAGGCGAGCGAACTCATTACTCGGCATAATATTTTTGCAATCGGAACAGTGGGGTGGCCACGATCGGAATTGTGCCGTCGACGGAAGCAGGCATCGTTCGTCAAATATGCAAAACTTCCCGGCACTTCGGCAATTTACAATGGAAATCGGCGAGCAGGAATAGCGCGATACATCGCGGCTCGTTCTCGGCAAAAGAGACAGAATCTTTTCGAAAGATATCCCGGCCGGATGGATCCGATTGTCCTGAATATTCGTTTCCCGCAAGGATCCCGATCCCGTCGCGATTAGGTGTCCCACGAAGATACGTCACATTCTCTCTCTCTCTCTTCGTTTGCGCGCGTGTGTGTATGGAGAAGCGAACCTCGGGCATGATATTGCACGGCCGAAATTCCGTATTGAACGAAAATTTCGTCAAATATTGGGGCACCGCGTCACGTCGATGCCATATTCATGCGGCGTGTCTCGGTTTCCGTGACTGTCGTCTTTTAAAATTTTAGCTGCTTGAATTATTCGAATATCCGAGGGAATTCAGCGAGGAACAGGACCAACCACGACGAACGAAACCGCGGGACTCCTCATTAGAGGACACCGGGAATCAAATCACGATCAACATTAAAAACCGTACCGGAGATAATCCCATTACTCTGATTGAAATTTCCTGAAACAGTTAAACCGTGGAATCCGTCATAGTGGCAAGTATCGGACGTTGAACCGTCATGGAACTATTTCCTAGGGGAAATTACTACCGCTAGAGTCCGCTGGAAATTTTCATGGCAGTGGATAGAATTTCTGGTGGTATTATATCACTTTGCTTCACAGTCCTTCTGTACATCTTGTTAACAGCAGATCGTCGAACTTTACGTTCTCATGGATAGATTTCACATGGTAACTGGTTTTTAATTTTCCGCGGAATTGAACGGAATGAAAGTGTATTTTGCGAATTTTTACGGGATTTTGCCCGGCTCCGAGCATGAATAAATTTAATTGGTTAGTCTAGTCCCGTGCCTTGTAACAACTGGACTGCGGATTTTATGCATTTATGACATAAAATTAATTGGTCAAATACGACATACAGAATACGAAATTATTTTCTACTTGGTAGAATTATTTAACGAGAAAATGCAGTTTTGTGTAACATTTGTTTCCTACGATTGACTCGAACAATTTTTGTTTTGCATAACAATTCCGCAGTCTAATAAAAAAAAAGTTGGACATAAGGAATACTAATCGTTCAAAATTAATTTAATTTCAGTGTAGTAATTTTTAATTTAAAACGTTAGATATTTCATAAGAAACTAATAAAAATCAATAATAACTTTTATGCAATGCTAATACATATTTCGCAAGTGTCCGGATAATTTTTGACCTGTAGTGTATATCCATACATCTATATTGATATTAATTTTATAATATAATCGTTTTTCATTCATGTCGATAATTACTTTTCATTACGGACTGCTTATTAACACATTTCAAAAATATAGTTCGAGAACTCCCGGTCTACAACAATTTTGCCATGCAGAAAAACAGATTAAAAAAAAGAAATAACATTTTTTCGCTTTCGAGAAAATTGAGTTTGAAAATTCGGCGGTTACGCGTGCTGTTGAATATGAATTGGCTGATGCGTCTGATCATGACCAACCAATTCTACTTCTTGCGAATGCATACATAGGGCACGCGATCTGGTCCAACATTCAAACTCAATTTTTTCCAAAAAAAAAACCGTCAAAACATGTTATTTGTTTTTCTCTTACATTCTTTCTTTTTTCTTTCTTATACATTTTAAAACATTCATCCGAAATACATTGCGTTTTATATGCTAATTTCATTATTTATCATGTTTTCCGTGACACAATGACTAGCTGGAAAAAATATACACATCGGATGCACGGTTTCTGATGTCAACTTATTGTGGAGTCACGAACAGGAGGTCTCATTTTTAAATTTATGGTATTTTTGTAAAAAAAACTTTTAAATTACTTTTTAAAGACCGTCAATTTACCGCTCGATTGTTAACACTAAACCTACCACCGCCGGTCAAAATGACCGGTTCGAGATGTTTTATTTTACGATTATTGGAATTATAAAGATGCTTTCGTGGGAAATGATTAAATAAATATATTTAGCAGAGCACGTATCATAATAAGCGAAGCGAATAAAATCCAAATAAATTCAATCTCATCATTTTTATAAAACACCATGTATCAGTCACTTTTAAGGCTCGGTAGGTTTAGTGTTGATATAAATTTTTGAGATAATTGAACTTAGGAATTGGCCTAAACAGCCATTCTACCGAATAAAAAATAATTGTATTCGCAAATATTCCATTCACAATTATAAAAGGCGTAATTTAGAATCGTGTTCGGGTCCACTGTGCATCACTTGATGATCCTGAATCATTCTTCCAAAGTTGAAGAATCTTAAAAATATGGGTGACGCGGTAGGGTGCACCTCGTGGGGGAACAAAACTGCAAAAGAATTCGGAACACAAAGGGTCAACGAACGATCCGAGAAGCAGAGGAATCCGATTATTCCAGCTCGATTCTCTTTCCTTGGAAATCGAGCTTCGCATTGTCTCGAACGTAAGACCGCCAAAGAACTCCCGCGGCTCTTCCCCCCATGAATATTATAACGGACCGTGGTACGTCAAAGTACCTAGAACTTCACCTTCGCGGGTATCAATAAAATAAGAGACACTAGTTTCGATGTTGACTGGTGGCCCGTCGCGTCGTTCGATCGCCGGCATCGAGCATGTGTACACACGTGGTGCACGTGCATCGGTGTTCGACACGTAAGCCTTGGAAAGGATTCACCGATAGGAGGTAGCGTTTCCATTTAGCCAAGTTCATAAGGCAGGCCAGATACGACGGGAGTGGATCCGCTTGCTCCGCATTTTTCCCGCGGAACGACTGGCTTAAGAACAACGAAAGGGGGTTTGAATGTGTCTCCGAAATGTTTTCTATTTCGAGATCTAATTTGATTATATCGAACTCGACGGAGGATAGAGCAAGAGAGAGAGAGAGAGAGGGAGTGGGGGATGTGGGGATGCCGGAGATGGAATGAGGGTGGATCGCAGGGTGACTAGTAGCGAGACGTAGGCGAGTGCCTGCGGATAAGAGACTCGAGAGCACGAAGAGTTGAAAGAGAGAAAGATCAATAATCAGGGAACGAACGGAGGAAGCCGAGGGGAGGGAGCCGGGAACCGCGATGCATCCGGTGCATCGTGAAGAACAAAGGATGCGCGGATTCGGTGGTGCGGGCATGGGTGGGGCCGGACGCGGGGACGGCAGGACCGATGCAACCGAGACGAAAGAAAAATGCGAAGATTCGAAGAAGCATTCCTCTCGGCGGGAAGGAGTGGGGGGGGGGATGGAAGAAAGAAATCGGGCCAAGCCAGATAAGGAAAGGTAGAACCGGAAACAGGGAGGAGGAGGGAGCAAAGTTGGGGAGTCAGCTTCTCTCCCGTTCAGTGTCTCGATAAACAATCCTGAGAAACAAAGAGATGGAGAAGAGGTCCGGTACGAATCGGTGGTAGGGGATTTCCGTTTCGAGGTCCATCGTGTACTCAGTCTTTCCCGTTGCATTTATTTATCCGTGGCAATCGTAACTCCTCTTCGCGATTCCCCTTCGCTCCCTTGTTCCCACGGCAGGGCCACCTCCGGGGAGCGAGGAACCAGAAGTGGGTCTTAGACAGCCGCTCCGCGACCATCCCCCTCCCCAACCCCTCCCCCGTGATCCCCGGAGGAGATACAGTCACGTACCGACGGTTTTTCAAACGATCCCATCGACCCCCATAACTCAGCGAAACTTTTCGGAATACTCGGCGAGACTTGAGTAATTCCCGCCGCGCGATCGACGATGCACCGCACGGCGCATCCACGGTTTCCTGAAGAATTCGGTGACCTTCTTTACCGAAAAATGAATTTTTACTTTCTAACACAGGGCGCACCAATAGTCACAGTAGAACTGACCCACTACTAATTTTACATGGGAAAATAAGTCGAAGAATACAATTTTTTGTGAATTCTCTATATATGTCACCGAGGCGTGGCCGATAAATGTCGCGGAATTATCCCCACTACCGCGGGGTATACCCCGTGAGGGGCTAAGAATCGCTCTTCCAATTAAGGAATCTCCTGGACGATCTATGTCCCTGGCTAGACCCGTGTTTTGGACATGTATCGAGTAAACACAGTATTTCGTGACTGATACAGTAGTATTCTCCACCTTTGGATCGGTGGAGATTCGTTAAAAAAATATTGCGATTAACGACATCGAGACCCATGTTACTGACATATATCGAGAATTATATTGTATATGTTGTATATCGTACATACGTTTCGAAGTTGCACGAAAATGTCATTAAAAGCTTCGAGAAAACCACTGGTCGCCTCACTGGTCGTTGTCATTCACACTGACATAATGCCAGGGGACATTCGTCTGTTTTCTTTCCCGCCTCGTCATTGTTGATATTTAATATTGAATATTTAAGGCCGGATTGCGTTATTTACGACGCGCAGCTGTGACGTCGTTAATTGGATTTCGACGATGACGTTCGCGCCCTGGAGAAAAATGGGGTTGCTCGGTTTTGTTCGACCCCCATAAGACGATTCCCGTGTTCTTGTTGTTGTTTGTTTATCGTATAAAGTGTGTTAGCCGATGAAGTTAATATAGAAACGTTGTTTGCAAGGTCTTCGAACGCGACATGTCTGACTCGAATGTACTCTGTGTTTCGCTTACTTTTACCCGCCGGTATTTTCCCGAGTTTGACAATTATTTCGAAAGTGTTAAATATGTGCTAAATTAATTATGGATCTTTCGGTGTTTGTTTTTTCAAGCCATATTACGGAAAATTTTCGTTTGAACACTCTGTGTCGTGTTCTTGTTTCAATTCGAATTGGTGTCGATTGGTAAAATTGATTGTCATTTACAATCCTTTAATTTATTTTTAGCCGTTGTTTAATTTATTATCGGAGTTCCATGAATATGAAACAGACTAAAAAGTTGTGCAGATTTTAGTCTGATTTTGCTGTAGTGAATGTTTTATTTTCTTCTATTTTTCCATACCCGTAAATATTAAATAAAAAACTGTACAGACTCCCGATATTTCAGCTTTTTAATATCTATGTATTTTTCTACAATGTATATTTTATTTTGCAATGTTTTTGCTGCTGCACGTGTACCAAATAAATCGAGTAAGTGTATAACGATCAAAAATATTTTAAATATTTTATTAGTGTTTCAATGTCGCATTTTGTTTTATTCGTAACAATTCGAAACCCACCGAAACCGTGTATTGGGGTACAATATAACAGTCAAATGCTCTATGAATGCATCAGCGGTCTAATTAAACAATAACACATTGGCATATTGATCTCCGCTCGCGAGCGTATTGAATTTGAATATTTTTTTTAGGGGGGCACGTTCACGAGCAGGAAGTGACAATGAGATTATTCCATTATTCATTGCTATATTGTGCTGTACATTGTCTGAACTAATTTAATAGAAATTCATCAGTAGAATCGACGTGGTCGCAGACAATCAGCATCATTGTTTTTATCCACTGCAAGCAGTGAATTCGAGTAATAGTCGGACACGGTGGTATTCGGAGCACGGGTGTCCACTGTAAAAAATCCAATTGTTTCGAAAATAAAACCGTGCGCAGGAAAAAATTCTAAAATTCCATGACTTTTGTACACCCATATCATTTACCACTTTTTGTCACACGACATCCCGCATTCTATAAAAAAAAAAACCTGCATAACCTATTTCTATTGTCCTTCAATATCTATCATTGTATTTTTCCACGTAACCTTTTTATTATATTCCAATTAAAAAAATCAATCGGTGTTCTCATTCAAGAAAACAGAAAAATTCCGGTTGTCTGACGGACAATAGCTCACAATTTCAGACTGAAAAAGCATTTAGAAATATTATCAATCAGAATAGAAAAAATTGAAACAGAAACCGAAGAGTACAAAATTATCAAAATTCTAGATCGAAAAAAGTGGCAAACTTCAGAAACGGTTACTCGCAGATTTCTGCACACACACTCTAGTAGTAGTAACGGTTAAGTGTCGGAGATGATAGATATCCCCAATTTGTTTACTCCCGTTACGTTGGCTTTCGGTACGCTTCAGCGATCGATTTTTCGAAATTCGAATGCAGATCTCGAGATTCACTGTGCAAGCTACAACAAAAGGAATCTGTCAGCGTTCTACGGAACAAATTCACGCGCGTCTACATTGCGTATGCAGGTCCAGGCTGTCTGCGTTATTGAATGATTCCCCGATAAGGGAATCATTCGGACACATAGCTCGCGAAACAATATCATCGCTCATCGTCCAGCTCGAAGTTTCCTGTTCGGCGGTGCGCGCGACGAGCATTTTGTTCGGCCCGTTCCGATACATCGTGGCAACTTGATAGCGAGCTCCGATAAAGTTGCTCGATCTTCCCCGAGATTCTCCGGGCGGCGGCGGATAGACGGGCTCGCGTAACGTATTCTACAGGTGGAAATAGATATCGGGCAAAAATATTCCGCCGGTTTCCTTTTGTATCGAGCTCTCGGTCATCCATCTTCCCGCGTCCGCGGCGCGTTTCATTCCCGCCTTCGGAACGATAACATAAAACACGCTGCCGATCGATGCCACTCCCGCCACCGTTTCCTTTAATCACTTCCCATCCGGAGAACCCCGGGCCCAATAGCACAACGTTGCCTTAAAGTGTAACCGATTCATTGAAACGTCAGTCTCCATTTACCCTCTAACCGAATCAACTATTTCCGCT
>JAQQRP010000107.1:0-14043 GCA_028454245.1 Halictus quadricinctus
GTTTTACATATGCTCATAAATTTTATTTGAATTATAATATTGTTAACATATTATAAAATTGTTAGTAATCCAAATTTTAAGTTACAATTGATAAAATTTATAATAAATAAAAAAGTAATTAATACGCTGTAATTCAACATAGTGTTTAAAAATATAATCTATATTTGGATGTTGATTATTTAATCGCATCGTTAACAATATTATAATACAAATAACATTTATGAGTATGTGCAAAACGTTGGCTGAATTGCGTGATCAATGTAAGCAATGACGTATGCTGTGTATGATGTATGAACGATGTGTGCAGCGTAATGAATGTTGTGATGTATGTAAGAGTTATTGTCTTTTGTTAATCCTTCCTTTGTCTTCATGAAACCTTGTTCGAATTTATATTTGTTCCATAATATACATTTGTTACTGGTTATTGCGCGTAAATACTCTGCGTCAATTCTGTCACAAAAACAATCAAAATAGAAATCATAAACTTGTAAAGATTTGGTAAAAAGCTAACAATGCAAGATACATAATTACGTACGTAAAAGCGTAAAGTGTAAGGTAAATACAAAATGAAAAACTATTGAAATGAAATTATTCTAAACAAATTTTTTGTAATTTTGTAATTAATAAAAATAATCACACGCATAACAATAAAATTAAGATAAGCAAGGATATTTATGCTGATAAATCTATTAATCTGCGTTACTGTAATACTATACTTTATTACTATCTTATTACATCATTTCTACCGTTCAAATACACGCGCCATATACATTTGTAATCTCGAAAATATATTAAGCACCCCTACTAGAAATAAAGTATCTATACAGAATATTCGGTGCTTGCAAATTACACTTACAGTGACTCACGAAAGTATTTGAACACTTACCATGAAATACTTTATTTATTATAATAAGTATATTATACAATACTTACAGAAATATTATTAAAATTATAAATAGATATGACTTGTTTTCATTCATTCTTAGAGCTCATTTCTGTGTGTTCAAATACTTTTGTGGCATCAGCAAAGTTTATGTTTGTAAGAAATAATTCATAACTATTGTATACATATTTCGATTCACTTGAAACTTGACCTGTATAATCTAGAGAGTCATACCAATTTACAATATTAATAATAATTGTGTAAGTATTGTATAATATACTTATTATAATAAATAAAGAATTTCATGGTAAGTGTCAAATACTTTTGCGAGTCACTGTAAATGCATCAAATATCGGTAATATTGGGCGCGACACCGAAATGGTACACGGGCTTTTAGAACCCCCGAGGCCTAGACAAAAAAGTCCATGAGATGCAACGTCTGTACGGGTCTTAAGTCTGTGTTATTAATCGGTTGCCACGGCAACTGGAACAGAGCCGGTGTCAGAGAAGTATTTGCGGTCGAGTGACTGGTAAGAAGTGTGTAGGATGTTTAACCGCTACCGGTTGGTAAAGCGTTAAGTGTCCGATACTAGGGGAACCAACTAAGTTTCCATTTAAGAATTCCTCGATGTATGTAGTGTGAAATCATACATCTATTTCAAGTGCCTTAATAACTTGAGCAACCACTGTATTTAGGTAGCATTACGTATTGTTAGATCGACCCAGTGTCGCCAGATGAGGGGAGGGAGCACGAATTGAGGGGAAAGAGTTACCGACAGAGATGAAACAGACAGAGGCATGCACGACAGAGACGAAATGCGTCACGTAACCGGGCCGCGACAGAACCATGGGGAATAACACGGTAGAAGGAGAAGTTAGAGTGGGGATCTTCATCTGACGAGGACTGGATCGACTACCTTAATTAACCGATTAATTAACCGACTTATTAATAACAAATCAATTTTATTATAATATGGAACTTTCACACATCAAACGTATAAGACGAAATTGACATAACATATGAAATCAATAATAACAAATGAGATGAGATTCATTTGGTCGAACAATGAACGACACATACGTAGGCAACCAATCTTTATGTTTCCAACAAATAGGAATAAAGAAAACAAAAGAAATACGGGTAAAAGGAGACGAAGATAGACGTAAAATGGGGGTAGTTAGGTTAAAGATAGAAGAATATGTAGTAACAGTAAAGAGCAACGAAAGACTGGAATCAAAAGAAGGTCAGAAAGAATAGAAATCGACTTGGCACCGAGGCACAGTAAATACAGTACAGGTTAAGAAGGACAGCAGAAAAAGAGAAAATAAAGAAACTATAGGTACAGGTGATGTATGAAAAGATATGAGTGTGAGAAAAATAATAGAAATAAGATGAAGTAGAAGAAGTATTAAGAAATGTAAAAGAAAAGATCAGAGAGAACGGAGAGGAGAGAAGCTAAGGAAAATAGAAGACGAATCCTAGAACTTCTGAGCGTCGAGCTATCACGTAAATTCTTAATGAGAGGAGGATATTCGAATTCATAGCTTCTTATTACACACTTATCCTGATATAATTTGCTTGTTTGATGAAAATTTTACAACATTCCAGTACATTGCAAACAAGACAGCCCACGTTTTCTATTGAATTTTATTCACATATACAATTTATAAAATGGAGTAGCATTGTAAATGACAATATAAAATAAAATAAAAGACAATTAAAATATCTATTACCCATATAAATAATGATAGTTCTTATAGTAATGTTAAACGCATGTTTGCAATTTCATATCTTATAAGATACTTTATAAAAATAATGACAATTCAGTGAGAATTCATTCCAAACTTCTATTTCATATTCATTATTTTAATTATTTAATGCGTGATTAGTTTTATTTTTGTATTGGGGTACGTAGATGATATATGAATGTCAAAGGATATAGCTCGATAAGTTGGTCAAAAATGCCGTTGGATCAAATCTATTTCCCTTAATTTAGTCATATGCGAAACTTCTGAAAAAATCTAAGAGATGTCAAATGCCTACATACATACACTACAATTAATTCAGATTTTTAAGTACATAGAACATCCTGGTTGTAAAAATCAAAAAAATCGGAAAAGTGCAGATTTTGCATTGAAGTTTAAGAGCAACATCATGTATATTTTCAGGGTAACAGTGTATATGTATAAGTATTGTTCGAGAATTTTTTTTAATTTTTTGGTGAGGTACACGGTGGTAAAAAAAATAATAAAAACCACTGGTAGGCGTGGGTTACGTCAGTCAGGTGCCATTGAGGCCAGTACAGAAAATCCGCTAGTACTTCCCAGCCGTAACGGGGTCGTAAAGCAATAAATTCGCTAAAGAGGCACTGGGAGACTTTCTCAAAAATTGCATCGCCTAAATCGACCGTAGCGTAAACCCAGATTGAAATTGGAACTGACGACGACGAGCCCCCACTTTGAAAAATCTGAAAAATTATATAGTACTACCATATCATGATGCTAAAACCGTAAAAATATGAATTTAGTATCTCATAACTTCTACAAGAAATCGGCACTTCAAAAATTCTTTTATTTTTGAAAATTTGGATTTGAAGCTAAAAATTCTGAAAAAATTCATAGATGTGCATCTTAATAGCTCAAATATGCCTGATTTTTTCAGAATTTTCAAATGAAGAGGGTAAGAGAAATTATGGAAAAAGCTGAGTTTCTTCGTCATCCCATTACTACCACCATATCAACATGTAGAGTTGAAAATTGGCACAAAATATTTTCTACGGATAAGCTATCAAATGGACTATTACAAATTCAATTTGATTGAATTTTGACCTCCTTATCCGGCTACACCCTTTCAGGAAATTTAGTAAGAACAGCTGCATATAATTCCGTTTTTTTTTCTTTAGGATTGTATGCTTCCAAAATATTCACGAATTTAACTATTTATAATTTTCCCCAATAGATTCAAATTCAATTTGCACGGCTCTATTTGCGTGCTGGATTCGAACTGAGAAGTTTCTGTTTTTTTTTTTCATACCTAGAGAATCTTTTTTAAACGTATAATAACAATTGCGAATATGAAATTTAAACATATATACATGAAAGTGCTCTGCAAAAATATGAATTTCGGGTTGTACGGAACCCTTTAATTACTAGAGCCGACTATAATCGGCATCCACGGAGCTGTGTAATATGTGTATTTGCGAGTGCTAGCTATAATCGGCATCCACGTAACGAGCTACAGATACTGATTAATTTACGCTCAGATAATAATTAATTATGCAGCACTTCGTTTTATCTACATACATAACATTACCTATTTTCTCGTATCGCTATATCTGGACACCATGTATATGGCGGCGCCCTAATCTATCAGAAACGTTTAAAATCGCAGAATTTTACACGCGTATAACTTTTCAATTAGTGAACCACTGACATTAAAACGTGGATTTTTGGTATTTTCTCGTCAAAATCTACAGGATTATATAAAAAAGGAGATAAAAATTTCTGCGTTCCCAAAGTGAAGTTAAGCCCTGCAATTGTGAACTGTATAGAACTCAATGAAAAGCTACACTATGTTTAAAAATCATCGAAACTTTAATATCGTTTTTTTATGTGAACGGTTGACATGAGAGCCTTTCAGATTTTTATTCCTCGCGATAAGTACTATACGATCCAATTGAGAAAAAATTTTCGACCGTTTGACCTTGATTTTCAAGGTCAATTTTGCGGTCCATTTTTTTAACAGATCTCCACCGATCCAGAGTTGTAGAATCCCGCTATGGTGGTCGTGACATGTAATTTTTATACACCCTGTACATTGTTGCCAGATGAGGCGAAAGAGCACGAATTGAGGGAAAAATTTATTCTCTCTCTGTCATGCACGACAGAGACGAAACTCGACACGTGACCGGGCCACGTAACTTACACTATTGTAAAGTTGACGGCACACCTCTCATTCCAAGCTCAACAAAAGCTCCCAAAATAAATCGTACATCACTTTTTAAGGAGACGTTGTAAAGAGGATGCTTCAATCGTTAAATCTATGGGCAGTTTCGCTTACGAGAAAAATTTTTCAAAGTTTTCACAAACGTTTGAATATGGGTATAGCATTTTCGTGCAACAAACGCGTCTTCCGCTACGTTATTAAAAAAATCTTAGAATAAAATGAACGATGGATCATGAAACTTTAGATTTAAAAAGTGTCGAAATTTATTGTCGTACGATCATTTTTTTACGAAATTATCATAGTTTAAATATGGGCAATTTTTCGAGAATGGGAGATTTAGTGTTGAAATACTTTAAGGATTTTCAGTGTATACACGGACAACTTCAATGTTTTTGATACGCGAAGTTCGTTGTATATCGTGCTTCCTCGTATCACGCACTTAGTATTCCTGACGTATTCTTTCATAGTTCAAAAATCTTAAGAATATGGGAGCCGCTATGCATCGCAGTGAATATAATAATATTGCGCCGCATTGTTATATTATAGCCTTTGATATCTCCATAAATTCTGAATAAAATCTTCTCATATCTCTGAAAATAAGAGAGATATTTTAGCTGGACAAAGTTATTGCCCCACCATATACGAAGAGTGTTTACCTAATAAACAACCTTGTAGTACAAGAGATAAAGCAGTCTTCCTCTACCGTATTGCCATCTCATTGAAGAAAAAGGTCAAGGTAGTAAGTATAAATAAATTTAAAAATAATTTATTACACGCGGCCTTTTTAACGGAACACGTGCAACGTGTGTTAATTGAAGGGTGGCGCAGTCGATGGCAATGAAATTAAATGAATTACCGTACCATAGTATTTCGCAGAGCTCTTGAAACTATTCCTCTATTAACCCAGATTCTTATTCCTCTTGTAGAACGGTAATCATTTCGGTCTTGTATTGCTTCCTGAATATTTTCATCGGCTATATACATATTTCCATAAATACGTGGAAGGGTTCTACAGAAATATAACGTTGCTTGTTTCCATTTTCTCATACGCATGCACGTCTTAAACGTTGGAAAACGTTCAATGTCTACGTCAGTTTTTATTAAATAAATATCCAAATGCGATATTATTTCAATGGACCAAATAAAATGTATTGCAGCTGGTAGACAATTTCTTTCAAAAGAAATCTCTTTGATGTAACCTTTTTTCGATTTCAACTTTCCAATTGTTTTTAATGTCTTACAACTGTCTGTCATTGACGTAATTTATATAGAAGAAAATGTACTCCACATTTGTAAATTTAGACTACAAGCTGGAACGATTTTCAGGACTATGGGATAAATAGGTACTCGCATATCCGAGTCCTAAAGGTCCGAATTAATATAGAATGGTTTATTATTTATATATAATTAATTATTATGAATTTATATATAATAATTATTTATTTATTATTAATCATTAATTATTTATTAGTATTATTATTTTCATATGTGTGCCTTTGTCAGATTCTTTACAATTCTTATGCTTTTCTTTAATAAAAAGTTAATCTAAGTTAATACTTGAAAGCAAAATAGCATATGTAATCCGCGCACCCAATCGAAGCAAAGATTATGTATACATATATCTACACTTGCATACGTATACAATATGTAACATAGGTAAGTACATTACTTATTGATGAAGAGAGAAGAAACATGAAATCGATGAAAATGAAATGCCACGATTATAAAGTAAAATACCCAGGAACGTATCTAATGGTAAAGCCTTATATGAACATTCGATTATTCGAATAAAACGGTTCAACAATAAATATATGTGCTTAACTACAAACCTACCTAGTAAGGATAAAACAAGAACTCAATAAAGTACGCTTTGAGAAAAAGTATTCTGAATTACTAAAAAATATATGAGAATAGAATAAATTTTCCTCGCAATAAACATACAAGAGGATAGAGTAAATCACTTTCTCACGTGAATTCATACATAGTTTATACTTTCCGCCTTTGCTTTCATCGTATCATTCATACCCTCATTATTCTGTAAAATATCTAAAATTTTGTTTACGATTCAATAATGTGGTGGTCGTATAATAATGGAGAGATAATTTATTTGAGCACAAAATATTTTCAATGACATTCGAATTAAATGTATTCAATGGCAACTTAAAAATAAAATTACTCACTGCAGTGACAATTTAAACGTAATGTGACTCACTAAAACCATTCATATTCTAAATTCCTTCCGCATAATATAATATATATAAAGAAAGTATTAAACGCGTATCAAAACAACAAGAATTTCTTTCAAAATTGTCAAGTATACATTAAAGTTATCGAAACAATTAAAATACAAATCTTTGCTATTGTAACAATAGTAATAATTAACTAATTAATTAATAATAATAACATAATTAAATTAATAATAACAACCATATATAGCATAATTAAAAATACGCTTTAACGCTGTAAACAAGTTTTAAAATACGCATCACGGATGAACTGGTTTGGCGAGCGGCATTCTCGCGTAACCGCAATATTTTTCTCGGACGTGAACTTCGTCCAAAATTATGCGATGTTAATTAAAAAGTTGGCTACGAATACGTATTATACATCTAACAATGCACAGTTAATAGAAACAAATAGAATCCCCGTTTTCTCCACAAAAGTATGATACTTGATATTTTGTTTATACGCTTTATCATGAAAGCTTCTCCTGTACTTCTACTTTCATTTGATAATCAACCTTGACTTTTAAGCTTTAGATCCATAAAGTGTCGCTTCGTAAACGTGCATAGCAAGTGCATGGCAATGGCTAAATGTCCATGCTCACGTTTTTCAGCTGTAACATACACAACAAATTTTTCCGTCAACTAAGCGTGTTTCATATACAGTATGTCCCAAAAATGTTGTATTTCTTTGAAAAGCATGATTCGTAAGATCGTAAAATAACATTTTCTTTTACAAAAATCTTCTCCGCGGCTACGTTAAGGAGCCATTAACGAAAGACACGGACCAATCAGAGCGCAGCTACAGCAGACGGATCCCGACTCGGCCAATGTCAACACCATGTTTTGTGGAACCGTAGCCACGCTCTGATTGGTCCGTTCTTTTTTGTTAATAACTCCTTAGCAAAGCCGTGTACGGCACTTTCCAAAACGAAAAAGTTACTTCAAATAAACTCAAGAATCACACCTTTCAAAGAAGTACTACATTTTTGGGACGCCCTGTATACAAAGGAATGAGCTATTACAAGAATAAGAACGATGGGATTCTCCAAAATGAAGAGTTCCAAATTTTGTAATTTACGATTGTTGAGATTGAAATTTATTCAATAAAGTTTCTTTGGACATAGAGTAAGGGGCCCAATTACGGTTTCAATATTAATTACACTTATTTTTAAAACATTATGAATATTTAAAAAGGGATATACATATAACAACTATTTTAATGAAAAAAATTTAATATCTTTTTTTAATATTAATTATGATTTAAAAATAATTACTTTCTTTAACCTATCTTATGATAAAAATCTGCGAACAATCAATTTTATTTCTTCAAATTCGATTTCCTCATAATTTATAAACACTTATTTTTTGTTGTAGAGTCACTGCCTGCATTATTTAAAACGTGTACGTCATAGAATTAAAGTTTAAACACAGACTAAGTGGAATAACTTATTAGTTCGTAAATTATTAGTTCAACATTATTCCCTGTGAATTTTCACAAAGGCAGTGGCGACCTCGGAGGAACATTTGTTTCATACGTGATGAAAATTTGTAATGAATGTCCCAATTAATTTTTGAGATGTCACTTCCATCATCGTGAAAAACGCAGCTTTAAGTGAAATCCATTTAAAATTTGCAGTTTATTATACAGGATGTCCCATTTAAATTGATTCCCTCGAGCATCTCTGAAATTAATTATGATATCGGAAAATGTTTCAAATAAAAGTTGTATGGTATATGGCTTTTTTGTAAGTGGAGGCGTGGAGGACATATGAAGGTCAACTTTATTCTTTTAAATGGAACCATATATTTTTTAACGCATTGATCGATGCAGCTTGTAATTCCGTGTATAAAATTATTAAACTGTTTGTACCGAAAAACCGTTAGTTTCAGACATATTTCAAATGTTATTACAAGAGAGTACTCAATGTAGCTATTACTCACGGAATTTAATTATGCTCTGTGCTTCGTCGTTTGTTTGTAAGCAGACGTAGGTCGTTAAAATATTTCCCAAACTGACGATTTTTGTACTCATTATGTAAAAAAAAATAATTCAAATATACATAACTTAGTATGTATTTCATAAGTTCCACAAGAAATCGGCATTTCAAAATGTCTTTTATTTCTTAAAATTCGGGTTTGAAGCTAAAAATTCTGAAAAAATTCATAGGCGTGCATTCTAGTCGTTCAAATATGCGTGATTTTTTTCAGAATTTTCAATTGCAAAGGATAAGAGAAATTATGGAAAAACTTGATTTTCCTTGTCACCCCATTACTAAGTCGACATATAGGGTTGAAAAGTGGCACAAAGTGTTTTCTTTGGGTAAGCTATCGAATGGCCAATTGCAAATTCAATTTGGTTTAGGGGCACTTTTGACCTCCTTATCCGGGTATACCCTTCCTACAAATTAATCTAGAAACAGTGTGACTGCTCAATATCTCTAATTGGTTTCGATAAATGAAAAAGCATTTGTCTGTGCCAGCTTCAGAACAGAACAGAAAGGTCAAGGAAACAGAGCAATCGTAATTCAAATGCTCTCCGCTACAGCCGAGGTGGAAGTGGAAATAATGAAAAATTTTAATTCGCCGTACGTTAATTAGTGCCAAAAACTTTCCGCTTGGACAACAATCAAAACAAGATCTACATCGCGAGGGCGCACTGTGAAATAGTGCCAAGATGGTTGATTTAGAGATTTAGTGGAGAGGATTGTGCAACTGGCAATCGCTGCAAGATATACAGGGTGTCCCAAAAATGTTGTACTTCCTGGAAAGGGGCGATTCCCGAGGTCATTTGAAGTAACTTTTTTCGTTGCGAAAATGCCGTGCACGGTTTTGTTAAGGAGTTATTAACGAAAAAGCCCCACCGAGCGTGGCGTTGACATTGGCCGAGCCAGGATTTCGTTAATTAATAAAGCGGTTTTCGTTAATAACTCCTTAAAGTTAGTTAAAAATTAACTTAGGTATCGCCCGTTTCAAGGAAGTACAACATTTATGGGACACCCTGTATTTATCGGTAACGGATTATAAGAAATTTAAGCAGAATTAAGTTAATATCGAAAACTGTTAAACGAACATTAACATCGAATTTACGTGTGTCGTTGCATTGTATGTGAAATCAGAAAATGTGCAAATCTTTAAGTACTCGCAAATCCTTGCATTCTGCTATTTAATTATTTGTGCGTTTGACTGGAAATTATCCGGATTGCGATATAGAGACAATTATTCCAGATACAAAATGATTTAATTATGTGAATTCAAAGCGGGTCACGTACCGGAGATATCGTAGCTGTTCGATGAATTTAAAAGCATATCTACGTATATCTGATTCACAGAATTAGCATACAAAGAGGTCCAAATTTATTATGTGTTTCTTCCAAGTTTAAAGGCAAGCTGCACGCGTGATTCTTCTTTTAGATATCGGTCTAGACATTCTAAAGACAGTGCAATCGCAATAATTTGCTATTCATAGATTGAAGGAATTTATCGTTTCGTTAATTGTAACAGACCTCGCTGGGACCATCCAGAAATCGCATACAAATGCCGTCCAACTGAAAACAATATTTTATGTGATTCCACTTTCTTAAAATTCGCCTAGAAAAATTACAAACTACGTAAACATCTACAGTCTAATAATTACCAAACAATTCAATTGGCCTTTAACTCAATGTCGAGTACTAGGTATATTTGAAACTGTTAACTAATTATTTCACTGTACTATCAAGTACAGAATGATGGCTTATAAATAATTCTTACCTATTTATCGGCCAGTACAAATTAAATTGTCTATACATACTACTTTAACTATAATTCGAAATTATTAAATTAATTAATATCGAATTTCGTGTGATTATAAATCATAGAAATGAAATTTTACTGCTGCTCACAATATCCGCTTTGCAGGAATAGTTCTTAAAAACATGATGGTGTACATAAATTTATTTTTATTCTTATCGTTAAGGAGTAGTTTTTGTGCATTGTATTATGTACATTGACAGACAATAGAATGTTTCGTAAAAATCAAACAGTAACATTCTTAATAATTCTTCTTAATAAAAATATCATGGTTAGCATGATTAATACTTCCAGATGTACTGCGCTGTCGCAGTAGAACTGATCAAGTTGATTTCATCGTTCACTTATTTCTGTGAAATGTTCAAGGTTTGTCAGTGCCTAATAGATTTTATTACACAGTAAATAAAACGTCCCGATTTTAAGGTTAGCTTAGTTTTTCGCGGAAAAAACATCGAAACAATCGGTTTTTATCTTCTTTTTTTTTAACTGTTACGTCTGGAGAAGCTCTCTCCGCGTTCATTTCGATTAGAATTTTCTAATCTCTTTTCCTGAGAACGAAAATCGTCCCAACGTCCATTTGTTTATAGAAGAGATATCGTACGATTTCTTAATATGAAAATCTCGAGAACACTCCCTTCCGGAATCTGTCAAGATAGTTTCTGATAGGAAGTAGCCTAGATAATCTCTCATTAACCCTTTTGAACAAAGATCTAACCGAGGCTCGTATTAATTAAAAGCGACAAAAAACAAGAGTGTGAGCCTACGTGACACCAAATTATGAACGGAGCACCCTATTAATTTTTAGGGTATATAAACCCGCTGATTTTGATCCTCTTCGGTCAGTAATCGTGCAGTCATGTATAGAGCCACGTCGTGTCATATTCGTAAGAGTCGATTCTAGTGACATGGGGCTCCATTATTTCCGTTATTTCGGTAAACCTTTTATTTGGCATTCAACAATTACTTTTATGCATTGCCAGTGTGTCAACACCGAGCATCTCTAGGTAACAATACTTCCCTTGTATATTGTACATTCGATTCAATCGCGACACCAACATTTGTAATACACATTTAATTCAGAATATATCTGTGTCGTTTGGTAAATCGCGTAATCTCTAAACCCTTAATTATTGTCCAATATCCTAACCTAATAATTGAACGTTCCCACACTATACAATCTCACCGCTCGGATTGTATCAATTAAATTGTATTAGTTACGAGGCTTACTAACTATCCTTGCGGCTCCCCGATTTCGCATCAGGTTCGTCCTCGACGTCTATAATCCTAGCGGCTCCCCAGTTTCGCATTGGGTTCGTCCGCGTACCTAATTAACAAATTGAAACCATATTCCTCTCGTAAAAATATAGATGTTGTATCTCTAGAACTTCCATGTAAAATCTTCATTCTTTCGATTTTTGTGACCTTTTTGATTTTTAATTTAAAAATCTGAGACGAATTGCAGAGTACGTATTTCGATGCTTGACATGATCATTAACTAAGGAAAATAGGCCGAAAACTGATTTTTCGATTTTACCCCATAACTACCCTCCCGATCGAGATATACGGTTGAAATTTTACTAATAATATAAATTCGACTCAAGGGCACTTTTGACTTCCTTATCTGGCTATACACTTTTGTCTTTCTCTTTAGTTTCTTGAAGACGAATGGAATAAATGCAACACGTTTCAATTGTCGTGAGAGTAAAATAGAAGACTTCGAAGAACGCTACACACACGCGCGAGACAAGATACAGCTAAGAACTTCAACATTAAGCTGGGGGTTCATATTGATTGGTTGTTCTCACACACTATAGATGCCTGCCTTGTTTCACCCTCTCTTTCAATCACCCTATATAAAAAAAAATCAATTACACAAGGTTGCTCTTTTCCGTCTATGTTTGCGTTAACCGATACGCTCGCCGCTGTGCTCAATTAAAACATAAACGACTAGTTTGATGTTGTCTGTCAGTAACTCTTTGCGCAAAATATAATAATCGTAGAAGAATTGATAAATACAGAATTTAAGCGTAAGTTTAGTTCCTTCGCCAGTGGCTTTGACATGGTAATATTGCTACAAAAACCATATGGAATTTAAGTATACTTTATATTTGAAATAATAAAATAACTCTAAAATAACGTTATGCGTGATTATCAAAAATCATTTTGCATTATTTCGAGACATTTAATCTAATTATTTAATATATTTAAATTTTGATATTGTTTCAACTATATACCGAACTCATACATCTATAATTCGATGATTCATTCACGTTAAATGTTACTATAATATTAAATTATCACACTTTTTCGAATTTGCTTTTCTTATTCTTATTGCTCCTTCAGAGACATTTAACACTTCAACTCTATGTTTGCATTTTATTTTGATACATGAATTATTACAAGTGGTTATAATTTAGCAAAATACCATTCAGAAAATGATTTTATGCAATAAACATGTAACATCCGAGTAGACAACATGACGGCGGCCTTACCTTTCCCAAGGCTCAACTTTAAACACACATAACTTTTGAACCAATAAGTTCCTAACATTAAAAATTGGATTTTTTGCATTTTCTCGTCAAGATCTACAGAATTATGTACAAAAAAGTAAAAAATGTCTGCCTTGCTAAGGTAAAGTTTAACCCAAAATGAATAATTAAGTATAAGTAATATCTGCACAAGTTTCCTGTTAATGATTATGAATGATTTAAACCATTGATTTAATTAACTGCAATAAAGCACAACAATATTAACTCTTCTGACGGTAACAAGAACAAAACCATGCATATACTACGCTTACAAACCCTGACATGATTGCATAGATACGTCCAATTTCAATAAATCAGGAAATAATTCAATTACAAAGTGGCAATATTTCACTGTGTACAGCAGGAACGGCCGTAGAGAAGATTAAACAGTGTGCGTATATAATTGGACACTGCAACCTCATTTCCATCTTCTCTAATTCTAGCATCTACGGACTTACACATTTCTTCCGACTTCGCGTTCAATTAATTTATTCAACTACATATATTTGACACGGGACTAAAAAATGCAAGATAATTTAAGAAACTGAAATACATTAAATTGCTCTTTAAATTGCTCTCAAGAGGCAGCCGACAAAGAAAATCTAACTTTTTACAATTCCGCTTTAATCATAAATATACAGTGTGTCCCACGATCTCTGCCCCCCCCCCCCC
>JAQQRP010000108.1:0-14039 GCA_028454245.1 Halictus quadricinctus
CTGAATTCCTAATGAAAGGGACTATCATGGTAGGTGTTTAAAAAAGGTTGGTTCCATTTAAAAAAGTCAAGGTGACCTTGATATCTCAAAAAAACGACATAAAAACAAAATTTTTTTTGCATCGTGTCAGCCCCATTGTACCATTCAACTTTGTCCTTACCATATTTTACGTATCTTTAGAAACAACAAAGATATTTGAGGTGCTAACGTTTGGTGACTCACCCTGTATATATTAATAAAGAGAAAATTTAACGTGTCACATTTCTTTCTCGATCGGTCGCGATCAGCAATACCAACCGCAAGGGGACACGAAACCCTAACTGCGTGTGCGATCAGGATTACCAACAAATCCCCCTTTTGATCGCATACCTTTAATTATTTATATTCAGTAAACTTAAATTTCTTAAATGTTTGTCGGGTGTCAGTCCTTTCGTTAACATATCCGCTTCCATATCTTTGGAATTTACGTGGACTAGTTTTATATTGCCATCTCTTACCTCATCTCTAATAAAGTTATACTTCCTATTTATATGTTTCGTCCTATTAGTGTAGTGTCGGATGTCGGGCATAGGGACCGTCGAGACGAAAACGACACCCCGTCGAGTGATTTCAGCGCCGTCGAGGACTGATACTCTTCGGCTGTTTAGATTAAGATATAGCATTCGACTGTTTATGTTAAAATATAGCATTCGACTGTTTAGGTTAAGATACAGCATTGGACTGTTTAGCTTTAAGGAACTGTATGTGTGTGTTTGTGTGTATGTGCGTGTATGCGTAGAGTGAGAGCTTGACGCGTTTTCTTTTAACGAAGGCGACGCAGTCGAAAGAAAAGCGCACGTGAGAGAACTTCGGCCTGCGAGTTGCGGTCAGAGTTAAGAGTACAGAGTATTGCGCTGAGTTTTGACCTGTGAGGTGCGGTCTTACTGTACTGCGATAATTTTGAGACAGCGTATACGATATGTCTGGCCTGGTTCCCGTTGCTACGTACATCAGGGTCCCCAGCATAGTTTGATACTCCGTGTTATCTGTCGGCTGTGATTCTTCGTATTGGTCTAGGTTACTTTGATATTCTATGGGTGTTTTTACCGCATTGCATTCATTCATCTTGAATCTGTGTAATATCGTATCAACATACGCTTTTTGTGACATCTCGATACCTTCAGGACCGACTTCTACTTTTATGTTTAAGAATTTCATGTTACTGCCCTTTTGAATCATTTCGAAATGTTGTTTTAATTTATCCATCGTTTCATCTGTTGTTTCGTCATCTGTACCTAAAACTAAACAATCATCTACATATACACCTATTATTAACAGTTTCTTACGTCTCCTTGATTTATATATACAAGGTTCTTTGGGTATTGGTTTTAATCCAAGTTCTCTTAACGTTTTGTCTAACTTCTCATTCCAATGTCGTCCAGATTTTGGAAGACCATAGATACTTTTCTGTAGTTCGAATACCATATCTGAATTTTGTTTATCTTTGTATGCCTCTGGTTGTTCCACGTATACTGGTTTGGTCAAAATTCCGTGCAAATAAGCCGTTTTTACGTCATACTGTCTTATCTTCAGTCCTTGTGTTACCGCTAACGATATCAGTGTACGGAGGCTGTCTAATCTTAATACTGGTGCGAATGAGTCGTTATAATCTATGCCTCCTCTCTGCATGCATCCTACTGCTACTAATCTTGCCTTGAATTTCTTCATGCTCCCATCCTCCGTTTCTTTTTGAGTATAAACTTATTTATTTTTTATAATTCTCATATCTTCCCTTCGAGGTACTAATTTCCACACTTGGTGTTTCTTCATAGAGTTTAATTCTTCTTCCATGGCTCGTTTCTAGGATTCTTCTTCTGGTGTTTGCATCGCTTCTTTGAAATTCTTTGGTATAGCTTCCTTCCTATCTAACACCTGATTCGTTCGATGTCTTTCTCTGTTTTCTAATCTCGACGATCTCCTTACTCCTTCTTCCTTCAGTCTATTTTCTCTAAGTCTTAGTTTATTTAGATGTAACTCCCGCACCTCTCCATTTGTTATTCCAGTTTTTCTACCTCGTTTCTTTGTTTCTACTGTTCGAAGTTCTTCATCTTCCTCCTCGTCTCTTCGTTGTTCTTCTATTTGTTCCGATTCTATTTCATTTCTCTCATCTTCTTCATTGCCTTGTTCAACGTTCATGTATATTAAACTGGATACATCAATACTGTCCCTTTCCCTACTGTTTTCTAATAACGTCGCTCCTTTTCTATTTTCGTCGAATTTTAGTGTCCTTTCTACGTAAATTTTCCGCGTTATAAATCCTGTAGGCTTTACAATCTTGACTGTATCCTACAAATATGCCCGTATTTGCTCTGGGCTCTAATTTATTTCGTACCGTTTTCGGCACGTAATAGTACGCTACACATCCGAATACTTTCGTGAAAGATTCCGTTTGCTTTCTTCCGCTCCACTTTTCCATTGGTGTAATGTCTATTTCTGATTTGGTTATTGTGATGTTCTTTAAGTATGTTGCCGTTACCACTGCTTGCGCCCATAATCTAAGTGGCAGTTTTGCATCTAATAGCATCGTTCTTGCTTTGTCTAACAAAGTCCTGTTGGCCCTTTCTGCCACTCCATCGCTTTGCGGATTATATGGAACCGTTCTTTGGTGGTGAATTCCCTTTTGTATGAATAGTTCCTGAAACCTCTTATCTATGAATTCCGTACCGTTGTCTTCATCTTTAGTTTTCGTAAATTATACGAAGGTAAATCTGCTAAAATCATCTATGAGTACGTACATGTATATATTTCCGGCCAAAGATTTAACAGGCATTGGCCCACACATGTCCATATGTATTAATTCTAGAGGTTCTTTCATACGTGCCTTAACACCACATAAACCATTATGTGGTCGTTGAGCAAGTTTTCCTCTTATGCATGCTTCGCATTGATTCAGTTTCTCTGTTATATATTTTAGGTCTCTTACAATTTTTCTTCTTTCCATATTGTCTAAATAATTTTCACAGACATGACCCAATCTCTTATGCCATAGCATTTTGTCCATTTTGTCGTATTTTATTTCTTTGTCACTTTCATATGTCACCGCCAAGTTTAGCTTACGTCTTTGCGGTTGAGACGACAATATATACGTTCCGTCCACTTCTTCTCCTCGAGCTACTGTTCTACCATCTCTTTTTATTTCAACTTCTTTATGAAATATTACTTGGTATCCATCCTTGCTTAGTTCGCTAACTGATAGTAAATTAGCACGCAACTGTGGCACGTAAAACACTCCATTAATATTAATAAGCTCTGTCGTTTCATCTGTTACCATATTTATTTCCACATCGCCTATTTCTCTGGTCATTACTGATTTGTTTTCTCCAGCTAATTCAATAATGGTGTCACAGTCTTGTAAATTCATCATCCACTCTTCATTTCTTGTCATATGTGAGGTTGCGCCTGAATCCACTGTCCATACTTCTTTCATCTTGTCGCTATCATCCTGGAAATCACCATTAATACTGGCTCTGAAAGAGTGTCTTTCTTTTCCCTTTCTTACTAAATGTGTATTCTCTGTCCTAGTTCTGGGTTTTACCTTATTATTTGTTTGTTTGCTTTGATAACTTCCACGACACGTTCTAGAGTTTCTACAGTAGTTATTATTATTATTACTTTTATAATTATTATAATTTGATTGCTTACTGGCGTTGTGGAAACAGTCTCTTACCAAATTATTATTTCTACCACATATGTAACTGGATTTACTATTGTGGAGTCTATTTCTGCCTCGTGACGTTCCAAATGCAGTTTCTCCTCGTTGTATTGGATCATGAGTTTCCTCTGCTCTGTTATCTGCGAACGCTTCTTCTTCTAACAATAACTGTTCTATTTCGTTTAGAGTCTTATCTGTTTTTGTCCTTAAAATTCTCGCAATCCTTTCCATATGTTTCGATAATCCTCTGACGACGTGATAAGTGATTTCTCTTTGCTCGAACGTTTGACCTAACGCTGCATTACGTGCTACGATACCTTGTGTTCTTGTAATATATTCTTTGATAGATTCCCTATCCTTCATTTTCAAGGTTCTTAGTTCTAATCCCAGATCGATTCATGTAGCACTTATGTTGCCTGTGTGTCTTCCCTTCAGAGTATTCCATATTGCCTTTGCTCTTCGTTCGTTCAAAAATTGTCCTGCTTGTTCATCAGATAACGCTAATATAATAATTGCGAATGCTTCTTCATTCTTTCTTTCCCATTTTAATCTTTGCTTATGTTCCGCTGTGTCTAAACTCGATGGTAGTTCTCCAATGCACCTTGGTTCATCCTTTTTTATAACATCGCTATATAGCTTCTTTATGTCTAAGAATGGTACTTACTTTTAACGCCCAAACTGGATAATTATTATTATTCAGTAGTTCTATTTTATTTATCCCAAGATTGTCCGTCATTTCTGTAATCCTTCCTTTCTATGTATTTCTATTAGCCTCCTTTCGAATTTTACTCGCCACGTGGTCAGCGGATTACTTAACCTCTTTCTTTATTTATTCTTCATTTGGAAGAACCATGCTCTGCTACCATTTGTTGGAGAGTAATAGGTGGCAACATTTCGTACTTTCAATATATATTATTTATTGATGAGTATACACTGTCACGTTGCCCTGATTTTCGGGCCCGTCCGACGGGAGAAAACCTGGGCAACGGCGGGTTTTTATAGGCCGTGAGGCCGGGCCACGCTCGGCCGCGCGATACGTGGTCCACCCGTGACAAACGGTATCTCGTAGGCTCGATTTTCCCGACGGAGCTTACAAGGTTCGGGACTTGATACGGGCGCCAGACACTCGCAAGTGTCACACGAACAATTCGTACGAAACGCGAGACGCGAATTATGATCCGAACCTACGAGAACCGCGAGAGGACCTGGATAACGGCAGCCTGGGCCAGGATTCTACGCGGAGGGAATACGAGGGAGTAACGCGTTTTAAACACCGCGCCCCTTGGCGCGAGGAGAAGTTGTAGGTCCGTAACCGGGTCCCAGGGGAACCCGGACCCTTTTCCCTTCTCCCAGGAGCGCGGAAAATTCGGGAAGAAACGCTCAGGGGACGGCTACGAGGGACACCCCGCAGGAAAACATCGAGGAAGCACCGAGTCCGGGTTTGTCAACACGGAGGCGCCGACGAGGAAGTACGGACCTGAGGAGAACATCGTCTCAACCTCGCCGCCGCCTCACCCCGGAAAGCTGAACGGGTCCGTCGAGGGAACGGCTCGATGTCTTCCTCCGCGGGAACCGGCCAATCAACGCGTGTCATCTCGGAAGAATTAGCCTATAAGTCCGATGCCGAGGGCCCCGGACCACCGGGCGCGGCCCTGCCGCGCGAAAGCTAGCGATAGGCCCGAGCGTCGCGCGGGAGCAGAGAAAATTAGGAAAGTGGGGGACGCCTCGCTTCCGCGTTAGCGAGTCCTCGCGAAATAGGGCACCGTGTCGCCGAATTCAGTCCGGGATAGTCGATTTACTATTGCCTAAGAAATCGAGTACTTTTGAGTAGTTACTGCTGCCGGACAAACGCTCGTGAGAAGCTGCCGTACAACGAGAGAGCTAAGAAACCACGAGAAACCACGTTGCCGAGTGGTAAGTGCCGATCAGGCTTCCGTACCATTATTATTTTCGCGTTGGCTCGGTTAGCGTTTTCGTGAATCGGTCGGACTTCGAGTTGCGTAAAGACGTTACCTCGCTTGCCGTAAATCGCGATTAGACTAGGATCGCGTAGGATAGAGGCCGTCGGTCGTTTAACGGGCGGGTTGATTGAACGTGAATCCGGCCGGACAGCGGGGGGCCGCGTACCGTCGCGAGACGGTTGTACGTCGCCGGGATTGTATCTCGTAAGACTCGTAAGTATCTCGTAAGATTGTATCTCATAAGACTCGTTTCGTTGCCGATTTTTTGTGAATGTGGCCAATCTGGGGATGTCCTACGGTGGGACGACGCGACGGATGCCGTATCGCCGTTCCGACGGCCACAGTCATTGAGAATTAGCTGCCGCGTATTTCATCTGAACCCTGTCGCTTCTCGACCGGCTAATTGTCGATAGAAGGTGTCGTACATTGCGCCCGCGATCGAGTTCGACGCGTAGAAAAGTATATCCGGGTGTAATAAGCGCGAGCGACCGTCTAACTGTCGTATAATTTTGTAAAACCGCGCGGGCTTCGTTTCCATCGCTGCCAGGCGTACCCGGCAGCCTTCTGTAACAGCCGGATTAAATAAATGTTCATTCGAAGCCCACACCCGTGTACGCTTTCTCGTGAGAAACCTTTCCGCCGCGGGAAACGTCCCGTATTCCCTCCGCGTAGAATTCTGGCCCGGGCTGTCGCTATCCAGGGCCTCGCACGGCTCTCGTAGGTTCGAAATCGCGATCCGCGTCTCGCGTCCTTTGCGAAATTGTTCGTGTGACACTTGCGAGTGTCTGGCGCCCGTTCCGAGTCCCGAACCTAATAGCTTTCGCCGGGAAAAATCGAGCCTACGAGGGACCGTTTGTCCCGGGTGGACCATGTATCGCGCGGCCGAACTTGGCCCTGCCTCACGGCCTGTAAAAACCCGCGGTTGGCCAGGTTTTCTCCCGTCGGACGTGCAGGAAAATCCGGGCATCCTGACAACATCAGAAAATCCTACCACTTCTTTATTTTCTAACATTTATAAAAAATTAGAAATAAATAATTCCAATAAAATTAGTACATATATAGATATGTTCCAAGCGAAGAATTTTTTTCAAAATCTGGAAAGGTAGATCGAGCAGCTTGGGGCTCGCGGGGGACGCGGGCATGGAGGAGCTGCGTTCGAGCAGATCAAACTCCGATCGATCAGTTGGTGATTAACCGAAATTCGGAAAGGTGCTTCAGTTCGTGACCCCTATACGTCTCTTCGATCTTAGCAATCTACTCTTCCCTAAAAGACTGACGTCAATAAATTCATTTTCGCCTCGATCCGAAGAATCTTTAAATACTTCTATTTTCCTTTCGTTCAGATCCATACCTTCAAACATCTTCAGCAGTTTCTTCATTCCTTCAATACTCAAGTGGTCAAGCCTCACGTGCCACATCATTGCCTTTTCTTTCCCACTTAGTTTGGTGAGATGTGCTTTTTATTACTGAGCGTGCAAGTTACCTCATATAGTCCATTTTCTGTCTTGTTGCCTTGTAGTACAATTTCGTTGTCCCTTTTCACTATAACTTTCTCTTTAGCAAAGGTTAGATCTCCCCTCTTTCCTGTAGTTTGGCTCATCGATAAGAGGTTAGCTGAAAGATCTGACACTACCATTACTTTATTCATTCTGCATTCTTTAAAGTTGTAACGGGAGAGCATCACTCGCGGGTGCCCTCTCCTGGATGCTCGAGTACGCCAGGGTCGTTGGAGATGGCAGCGGATGTGAAATAAGTTGACTACGGTTTGTTAGAAAATTAAGTATCCTTTATTCTACTCAGCGGTCCGGATTACCGGTGGGTCCGGCGATGGCCGGCGCGGAGTCCCGGTCGGGAGCTCCTTCTGGAACCGTCGGCTGTGGGCAGACGAGGGTGGACGACGCGATATATACGAGATATTATATATATAATATAATAATAACTAACAGTAACTAGACTTATACCTACTTTGAGCTACGACGGAAACGCGGGGCGACGATACGTCGCGAACGGCGGAACGCGAGCGATCAGGATTCGCTCGTACGGCGGAAAGCGCGGAATGACGACACGTCGCGAACGGCGGAAGCGCGGCGCAAATTAGAAATCGCGGAACAGCGGAGAGCGGGGAGCGCGAGCCTTGCGAACGGCGGAACGGGACAGGATTCTCGGGCTGCAGATGGAATGCAGGAACCACCGCGGCTCAGCGAAATTTTAGTGAACTGTGTTTCTCTACGGGCTGAGATCGCGGGGTCGCAATTCGTCGCGGCACCGGACCGACGGGACGCCTGGCTCGCCGCCCTCGCTTAGACCGCAGTGTGGGTTCGCAGGCACAGGACGTAACCCCCTTTTTTTTCTAGTCGTATTTTCCTCTATTTCTTCTTAAATTTTCCTTCGACAAGATGCCACCTTATCGTTATAATCGGACTCTCGTCCTCGCTCGCCGCCTCTTAATTTCTACTTATATACTACTCTTAACCTATATTACCCTATCTTATTCTTATACTTATTCTAAAATCGTTGTACCCTCTGTACATAACCGCCACCCTATTTTTCCCTTTTTTATATTTTTAATTTTTTTTTTATCCCTCTATGATTATATATATCTTATTCCCTAGCTTATCTTATCTTATATTTAACTATCCTCTAAAATTATTGGCTATCGCTAATCTAGCTGTTAAATTACCCCTTTAAGGGGCTGCGCGCACCAGTAAAACGTGGTTTTTTATCCTATTGACCCCCGGTTTTTTTAATTCGATCGGATAGACCTTCGGGCCCCTACAAAAAACCCTATTTACTCGGACCCTATTTACTTATTTACTTATTTCTCGGACACCCGGTGTATGCCCAACCTTAACTTCTTCCAATCGGGCCGTGCGTGGGCTCGATTTAAAGGTCTATCCCCACACGTCCCAACTATATTATCTTTTACTCCGAATTTTTAAAAATCACCCCTCCCCTCTCCAATATCTCGCACAGGAGTGGGGATTTTTAAAATTTTGCTTCAGGGGGGAGAAGATTTCTCCCCTTTACCCCCTTTTTGTTACTTATCCTCCGAAATACCTGTGTATGAATTTTCGTTAGTATCGGATGACCTATCGCTTTTCCTATATTATTATTACTAAATTTCTACGGTTTGCTACTCTATATTCTCTCCTACCCACCTACGACTACTCCGCGTTTTCTCTTCGGAAGTCAAAGTGGAGTGGTTTCTCTATTTCTATTTCTACTTGCCTAGATGCCTAGCCTCTTAAGCAATTAATTAATTAATTATGCAATTTATACCTTTAACTATTTCCTATCCTTGCTTATATATTCTATGCTTATCTATATGTAAGGTTTTTATGCCCTCTAATTTTAACTTCTAATATCCCTATGCTTTGTGTTATTTGATTGTACGCGGTTTTGAATATTTACCTATTTATTTATTTTGTTTTATTTTAATTTTAATTATTTATCTATTTATTTAATTTCATCAGCTATTGCTACTGTTAATGTCCGGGTAATTTTCCTGCTATTTCTACTATTGAGTAAGTGCCTCTATATATAACTACCATAAGAATAAAAAACAAAAAAAAATAAAATCGTTAAGGAATCTAACTATTAATTGAATTGAATTGAATTGAATGGAGTGGGTGCTGTTTTCTACTAAAACATGTTCTCCCTACCCTATAAGATAAAAACTATACTCTTTTTTTTTATAATGAGGGTGAAAGCTGGCGTTTATCACACAAGACTCCTTAGTTTAACCCTTTTATGCCCTAAAAGAGCTAGGAGTCCACTGTTTCGTTTCCCTCTTTTACTTATAAATATGCTTTGTGTATAATTTATTTTATGTAACCCTTCCTTTATTATGAGCACAGGGTAAGGGAGCTACGGTGCTAGTACAAGCTAGGCTTTTCAACTTAATTTACTTTATCTAATCAAAATAAAATAAATAAATTCTTACCGTGCTTGTGCCTGCCCTATGCTCTTTTCCTCGCTTTTTTTCTTTTTATTTTGTTCTTCTAGATGTTTCCGCCACTTGCGGTTTTCCGTGTGACTTTTTCTGTCTCCCTTTATTCCACAGGAGGGCCTTCGCCTCGGGAATGATCCCTCCTTGTTTTTTTTTGTTTTATTAGAAAACTGCACCTTGTTTGTAATACTATTCAGCGGACACTTTGCACCAAACCTATCCTTATAAACTAACTAATAAAGTTTTAAATTCTATCTATTTAAAATATCTCCTAGTCTACCACTTCACTTTTGTTCTATAATTCGACTGCACGTTGCCGTGTTTCAAATCTATCTCACAGGACGTAACCCCTAGTACGCACTCCCTCAGCACAGGCGTCGTTACAAACGCGGCTGCGGCTGAACGACGACTAAGCGCGCGAGGCGCGAGACCTGGTCGCGGGACGGAGAGCGAATCGCAGGATTACCGGAATCGGGAAACGGTTCGCGAGGAGAAGAGAAGAGAGCCGGAGTGTCGGTGCGTCGCAGTGATCGGGAGCACTGCTTGCCACCGACTGCCATCTCGAGGCTTGCTCGCGGTATTGGCTTTGCTCGCACAGGACATAACCCCTAGTGCTCGTTTGGCCAACACCGGCGTGTTTACGCACACACACGGTAGTAGTCCGTAGTATGCGCGCTTACACGCGGCTGCGAGAAGTCTGGAGCTCGGAGATGTTACTCCGAGAGCTGCTCCAGGCCAGGGGGAGGAAAATCTTATGTATGACCTAGGACCGCTTCGTTTACTTGCGAGGGAATCAACTTAGATGGCACCACGTTCACGGCACATCGCGTGATTAAAAGTGATTAGACAAGACTGATGTTCGAATCTTTGCTGCTATTGGACGCTACTATTACCGCCAAAACCACTGCTGTATGAATGTGTATGAACGATCGTGTGCCTTGGTCTCGAATTGACAACTGTTGTCAACTGTTTTCAATTGTTTGATTGTTGTTGCCTGTGGACCACGCGGACCGTTGCTGATCTTCAACAATCTCCAAACCAGATTTTCAAAGCCTCTTTTGTATTATATATAACTTGTTTATATTATAGAAAATTCGTTTAATAAGCTCAGGAAATATTGAAGAAATATTGAAAAAATACTTTGCTCAGTGTCAAATCAATTTTAGAAATAATTTTTCAAAATTGAGGTACACTTAGTGAACTTATTTTTGAGCTTATTTTTCTAATTTTACTTTGTGCATTAATTATAACATTTTTTTAAGTTTGTTTTAGGATAGTGAGGTGCAGAAGAGTGCAGCAGCAAGTGCAAAAAGTGGATGAAGACATAAGATATGTTAACGACAGGATATCTGGACTGGCTCGCTGGACTGTGGTTGGGTGATTGATTTCTACTGTTCGAGTGTGCGGATAACTTTGTTTTATTACAAGAGCCTGACGAGCTCTCTATCTCACACAGGACCTTTCGATACGGCGATTTGACTCTCACTGGTCTTAATCCGGCGCGAGAAACGGCAGCTATTCGGCAGAGATCGGTTAAAATTCAATGTCGCCAATCAGAGGTTGCGACGACAATTAGCCAAAGACGCGGGGTCATGAACTAAAAACCTGTCAACAGTCACGAGTGACTGTATCTCGGCACGGTTGAAGACAATACCGTCTCGAGCAACCGGCGAGCTATTAATAGCGATTTGAAAGTTATTCCGCTTACGCAGTCATGGTTTTAAACAAGATACATTAAGTGAACAATTATTGTGCATAAGATACATTAAGTGAACAATTATTGTGAAAATTTGAACATTAAAACAATGGTAAAAGCTTGTGCAGTTTCACGGTGTTCATCGGGTGTTACTATGCCGGCATATTACTTCTCTAAAGACGTGAAACAATCGGAGTCTTGGGCCAAAAAATTCAGTGTCCTGTGATACTTAAACTGGCATGCACTGAAAGGCAGAAATACAGAGTATGCTATAAACACTTCGAAGAAGATTGATTTCTGCATTATACTCAACAAAGAAGATTGAGACATGATGCTGTTCCAACTTTGCACTTGCAAGTGCAGAGTGACAACGAGGAATATGCATCTTGAAGTATAGAAGCAGAAGAATATCCAGCCTGCAATGTATTCCTGCTAGACATCAACGCTGCAAAACAATTTGTGAAGAGACAACGTGGGATGTTAACGAAAACGAAGTAGCTGGTCCAAGTCATTCAACAGTATCAGGACAGGTAGAATTGTGTTCAACTCCACAAAAGATACAAAGAAATGAACTGCTGCAGAACAACGTGAAAAAATGTCAATTGACTCCTAAAGGTCGCCCCAAACAAGACAGGCAAGATGCCGAAGTTGTTTGGGCGGCCAGATTCAAGAACACGGGTTATAAATTTGCCGGTCGAGAATTGGTCTTCGTGCTCGAACTCTTTCCGACGTCGCCCCGACGTCGTTGGGGCCGTAAGTTTGAACGTCCAGCTGGCCTTTCGATGGCCTTAGCACGTTGACACGTTCCCTGCTGTGCACAGCACAAAAAAAAAATGTTTTTAGGGGCTCCACAGCTCCTTAGGTAAACTATCGGTATCTCTCCTCTACAACATCACGGGGATAGGAATCGTCCCTGTCACTTGGTGAAACAGCATCACACATCCTTATGTTATACGTAAATTACACAATTTTTTTAAGGAAATATCCAAATTAGGAAGGGGATAATTCCATGTGAATTAAATCTTTTTTTTTGGGACCAAGTTTCGAATTTGGATGAAACTAAAAGATTGAGCCATCATTTTGTAATCTTCGAAATTGTTTAAAGGATACGGACCATCAAAGTTTGCTATTTCGGATGAGTTTTACGAAAACTGCCTACACAACACATTTTATACTACAGTTGTTATTAAAGATAAAAAACATTTTCTTTTTTTAATGTAACGTCACGCGACGTTTGCGTAGTTTTAAGATATCGTATTGTTTTGTATTATATAGTCATAGCCGCTAAGTACACAACCATTGTAACACGAACACGATAGAATAAGAACAATCCAATAAGTTAAGTTACCAATCCACCTTACCATCACACGTAGCTTCCGCTAAACACCTCACCCTAAACCGCGCGACGACGGTAGTACGTCATCGCGTCCAGCGATCCCCACTCCGAGCGTTAATACCCCACCATTCATCCATGCCCAGACTCATCCCCGCTCCACTGACCCACTCCGCACCGAAGGAGCAGAGTGTGGCCCCTAATTAATTAATTAGTCGTTCCGTCCAAAACTCCACCGCGAGACGACGTCTCTTGGAGCTCTTCCGCTTCTCGCTCCCCGCCTTGTTGCAATCTTTACCATTTCTCTCCCGCATTATAATTACTGCTTAAGTCCAAGTGTACATATCTATATAAACCATTTCGTTAAATAAACAATTATTATTATAACGACGTCTCAATTCAATCCAATCCCCACCATACGTCGTATGTGATTTAATTAATTGCCGTTTTCGATATTCGTATTTAATCTGTGTTCTCTCCCGTACGCTTGCAGCCCACCAGTGGCTCGGTACACCCTCCGAGAAAACAGATTGTTTATTGAACTGAGTCTGAGTTCTTATTCGTACGCCCGTAGCCCACCAGTGGCCCGGTACGCCTTCGAGGACCAGATTCTTCCATTGATTCCATAGTTGTTTAGCTCGCGTACATTGCTCTATTGAGAAGTCGCATGCCTCGTCGCGCCGGCCGGAAATATCAGCTGCGAAAGTTCGCCCGCGAGTACGACCTAGCAGCGGCAGGTCAGGACCAGTTCGTACGGCTACTGGGCGCGGAAGCGGTCCCGACGATCGCCCGTGTATCTAATTTTTCCGGGAAAGTGCGCGTCGTGACCGGTCAACAAGAGCAGGTCCCCTGGAGGACGCCCGCCCGGATCACGCTGGCTCCTGTCGACAGTGCCCGGGAGATAGCCCAGCCTCAGTCCGCCGAGCACCCAGAGGAGCCTCTTCCACGGGACGACTAGCGTCCGCAGCACCGAACTTGAACCACGCGACCAGCGAGCATCGTCCGAAGGAGATTAGTCTCGTGGGAAGCAGCCGGAAGGGCCTAGTCCGGTGAGAGTCAGCCGAAGGGGTTTGGGCCGGTGAGTGTCGGCCAAATAATTACGCGTGTCCGAAAAGTCTCGTGTCGAGTCAGACACGATTATACTCGCCGTGTGGACCCAAAAGCTGAATTATTATTATTGACGTCTTGTCCGCGACCTCGTAATTCGCGCTATCGCCCGAAACGAATCGCGGGACGTAACATTAATCATCGTCGCAAAAGACTGTTCTTTTTAAATAATTTATCATTTTATATTCGAATGTGATTTCTTAATGCAAAAATATTACTAATATCTTTGTTTTGCAAATTTTACCATCGGTTGAAGTGTTAAAAAATTTGAAAAAATATGGCCACATTTTACGATTCTTCCT
>JAQQRP010000109.1:0-14017 GCA_028454245.1 Halictus quadricinctus
TCCAAGAGAAAATGGGAGGCGGGGGTTGAGCTGGATTATCACAAAAGACTGCTGTTCTCAAATAATTTATTTGTTCCTTGGTGAATGTCATTAGGGGTTAGAGGGGAGTAAACGGTTCTGGGGTTCTGGTAGCTAACCCCCGTGGTGCGCGGCACTTGGCCTTTGTTGCGAGCATCTTGAGCGCCAATCAAGTGGCCTTCGAACACGGCCAACTCTGTATCGCCTACGAAAACGTGCCCCGTTCCCGGACACGGTGAGACCCGTTTTGTTTGTCCTGACCTTTATTTGACCGACACTCACCAGACCAAACCCTTTCGGCTGACTCTCACCGGACTAAACCCTTCCGGCTGATTCCCACCGGGCTAGTCTCCTTCGGCCGATGTTCGTGTTGCTCAGGCTCGGGGTTGCGGACGCTGCTCGTCCCGTGGAAGAGGCTCCTCCGGGTGCTCGGCGGGCTGATACTGTGCTCTCTCTCGGGTACGGTCGACAAGAGCCAGCGTGATCCGGGCGGGCGTCCTCCAGGGGATTTGCTCTCGCTGATCTGTCACGCCGCGCACTTTCCCGGAGAAACTAGTTACGCGTGCAATCGTCGGGACCGCTTCCGCGCCCAGTAACCTCACGAACTGGCCCTGACCTGCCGCTGCTAGGTCGTACTCGCGGGCGAGCTTCCGCAGTTGATATTTCCGGCCGGCGCGACGAGGCGTGTGATTTCTCGGTAGAATAATGTACGCGAACTAAAACAACTACGGAATCAAAGGAAGAATCTGGTTCTTGGAGGTGTACCGGGCCACTGGTGGGCTACGGGTGTATGGAAGAGAACACAGATTAAATACGAATATCGAAAACGGCAATTAATGAAATCACATACGACGTATGATGGGGATTGGATTGAATTGAGACGTGGTTATGATAATAATTGTTTAATTAACGAAAATGTTTTATATAGATATGTACACTTAAGCAGTAATTATAATGCGCGAGAGAAATGGTAGAGATTGGAACAAGACGGGGAGCGAGAGGCAGAAGAGCTCCAAGAGACGTCGTCTCGCGGTGGAGTTCTGGACAGAACGAACTAATTAATAAATTAGGGGGCACACTCGGCTCCTTCGGTGCGGAGCAGGTCAGTGGAGCGGGGGTGAGTCTGGGCACGAATGAATGGTGGGGTAGGAGGCATTAACGCTCGCAGTGGGGATCGCTGGACGCGATGACGTACTACCGAGCGTCGTCACGCGGTTTAGGGTGAAATGTTTTGCGGCTAGGGGGATTGATAACTTAACTATCGGATTGTTCTTATGTTCTATCGTATTCGTGTTACAATGGTTCCGTACTTAACGGCTATGAGTATATAATAATATGTCGCGTGACGTCACAATATATTTTTATTATCGCTATATGATAGCCGAGGTCAAGACGAATCTAACGACCTGTAATATTATGACCTTCACATGACCTGGGTTTGTAGAGTGATTAGTCCATTGATCCGGTTATACAGATCGATATTTTCTGCATGTATGCGTTTGTAACGATTCCATTGTTTGGTTGTTTACTACAGCTCTTATGATTTTAATTTGGTTGGCTACCATTTTATTCAAGTCGTCTCACTTGACAAACGTCTTCTGGACGTATTATTCATTAATGTATCGAGGTTTCCATTGATAAGTTTCAAATCGTCTTCATCTAATGTACCAAACAGAGATTTCGAAATGCTACCGATTATATTGACTAGACCTCTTTTTGTTCTGGTTCCTAATAATATACGTAAATTATCTTTGGACAATTTTATATTTGTTAATCGTTTTCGAAGAATGGAGATTTCATAATTCGAATTACAAATACCGGCGCAGTACTTTAGGGTGATGTCGAAGAGATTTACTATGTCGGTATATCGTTTCCCGATAAAACCGGTATTGATATTAACAACTAATGTCCACTCTTGGCTATACAGGGTGGTCCGTTTAAGTAAGGCCACCTAAATATCTCTTCAGGTTATTGTGATGCAATAAATATTTGTTACGCAATGTGCATGGTGTCAATGGACCAAATATCTGATAAGAATATTTTTTTCACAAGGTCATTTTTTCGGAGATATCAAGGTCATCTGTGTTTTGATACATAACTACATTTTTTTTATTGCATCGTGTAACTGATCGAAAAATACATTCAGATATGTATAATAACATGACCTTGAAATGACCTTGATCTTCGAAGATTAAAGTTTTACCTAGAACTGATGTCGAATATCTTCGGCCACGACTCCTGAACCTGTGAATGCGAAGAAAATATTTTTCATCACACTAAAAATATCGATCAGTAGATGTGTGTGTGTGTATGTGCGCGCGCGTGTGTGTTAACTGTTAAAACAACACTCACTTCATCTTAAGTTATCAGCAGAGATGTTAAAAATGGTGCCCTTCGACGGTGACACATTTCATGAAACGTGCAATGACCGACTATGCAGATCTTTCAATTGTTTCGGAATTAATATTAGCACAAGCTCTAACTACAATTCGGTTCTTCATGTTCTCTGGCGTAGTTGGTTGTTCATTATAAACTGTTTGTTTCAATTTTGCCCACAAAAAAAGTCCATTGGTGTGGCGTCTGGTGAACACGGTGGCTATCTTACAACTCCAGAGCGACCAATCCATCGATTTGGAAAGTTTACATCCAAAATTTGTTTGACAAGACGTGTCGTCAAATGCCAAATTCTTAAACGGATGTCTAGTGGTACATCTTGTACAAGTACTTGTGGCTCATTTTGCAAGAACGTTACATACTTTTCTCTATTTAAAGTACCGTTTGTGAAACAAGGACTAATTATTTGATTATTTAAAATGTCACACCAGAAGTTTACACTCCATATGTTTACTTCCATTAACGCTCTTGATTATAGAGTCATGGTTAAAGTCTACGATCTCAATAGACATCAGTCCTAGGTAAAACTTTAATTTTCGAAGATCAAGATCATTTCACGGTCATGTTATTATACATATCTGAATGTATTTTCTTCTGTTTTTTTTCCTTGTGTGTTTTTTCGTTTGAAGGTATATTGTATTCCTACATATGTAGCAGATTCAAAATAAGCATAATGAAGTACTTTAACGTTCCGAGTTACTTACAAAGCATGAAACACTTCACATTTCGTGATCACTTGACGTATCGCTATCATTGTCGCTGGCATTCCTTGTATACTGTGTGTGGCTGTAATGTAATTTAAATTAGATATCTATTTTCCCGAAAATTGTAACGATATCAATCAAAAAATCGATATTAAATTTGTAGAAAGAAAATAATGTATCACCAGAAATTAAAAAATTCGTTGATGAGAAATAAGTTAAAATGATTACATATTTACCTAACTTCCTGTGTAAATGAAAATATAATTATGGAAAATAGATATTTAGTTGAAATTACATTATAGCCACAAACAGCCTACAAGGAGTGCCAGCGACAGTGACAGCGGATATGTCAAGTGATCACGAGACGTGAAGAGTTTCACGCTTTGTATGTATCAAAACAATCAAATACTTTATTATGTTTATTTTGAATGTGTTCCGTACATAGGAATACAATACGCCTTCAAACCAGTAGGTTATCAAGTCATTTCAACAAAAAAATTATGATCTCATTAGTTTTTTTTTCATATAAATCGATGTTTTCCAAAATCCTGGAGAGGTAGACAAATTTTGGGACCAGACTTGAAATCAGGGTGATAAAATCTACGGAGAATGATGTATAGCATGTCAACAAAAAATTCTTACACAGTTTTGTTAAAATACTCCAAGTTTAACGCAGATTTTCAGTGTTAAAAAGCGTTCGTACCATAATTTCTCTATTTTCCTTGTTTTGCAATATTTCAACTTTAATTTAAAAGAAAAAATTAACACTCTATCTCATTTCTGTCAAAAGTTCATTGATTTTTACACAAACTTTGCCAATTTGTCCCACTATGCGCCGTTATTTCGAGATTCGAAAAACCACAAATGACGAATGAAATTTCTGAATATGTATATCAGAAAAATAACTACAAATACAAAATAACTTTCTGTTATCTTTTATCTAAAAATTGTAAATAAAAAATTGCGCATCTCTGGCCTCGGGATAAGGAAAACAGGGATATTTTTAGTAGTGGGTGCCAGTGAAGCTGTTCTCTGGCAATCCTTATTAAATTTTTCAGGCATCGACTTTAAAACGAACAGGCACCATTTTATTTCAACGATTGTAAAAATTAGTATAACAAGCAACGATGTTAGTGCACATTCCGTTTTAGTTAATTTTATTTGCCAATAAACAAATGAATTTTTTTTCGATTTTTCCCAATAAAAATGTTTTTTCGAAATCAGAGTCGCTGGACGATGAGCGATTATGTTACCGGAATTTTTTTATAGTCGCTTCACGGTGTATGCTCGCCTCTCCTCTCTAACAGGAGCTCCATTTCCGCGCGGGATCTATTTCCAAGAAATTGTGCCGCAGTTTTCAACTCACGTCGCACTTTTCAAAGCTTTGAGGTGGTTAATATAGTGTATACACAGTGCATATACAATTCATGCGCAGTGCACACTGATGAGAGGACATTTTCCACTCGGATACACGCACTGCATCGAGACGTATATAATTTTTTGGCTAATGAAACTTTCGACGGTTCTACTAACACATGTTCGAAAACCATTTTATCCCTGTTCATCTTCCCTTGTCTGTTTCTCGTATTTTCTAATATATCATGATTTTATTTCTCGTTAACACTTTTACTAACACCTCGGTCAAATGCTAGTGACATATTATTTTTTTATCGAACTTAAGAACAATTTCTATTACCATCTACAGTTTTCTTTCGATATAAGACGATATGTCGGGAGGGATTCGGTCATCCCCATCGAAATTTTACAGTGCATCTCATGAAACGATTACTTTTATTGTCGTTATTATTGCATTTTATTTTGACGAAGGAAACGATACCGGGCTTAGTGCGGTAAGTCTCCCAGAAGTCCCACTGTTTCTAGGCGTACCATGCAACATTCCGCAGCATGTTGACTGCCTAGGAGTGCTCGCCGACTCCAAGAGTCCAGGATTCCAGGACATCAATAAATCTGGAAAATAGTTTTGTGGTGTCTACATAGAAGCATTACAATTCTATTTTCTAGTATTAAGCGATAGTCACTCTTCATCTAGGACTAACGAAGGAAATGTTATATAAAAGTTGAATCTAATGCGGTAAGTCCATCAGAAGTCCCACTTTTTCTAGGCGTAATTTGCAACATTTCGCAGCATGTTGCCTGCTTAGGTATGCTCGCCGACTGCTTGTGCTCAATCGAGTACAATGGGCTTATGAATGGTATTGGATGAAACAGTATCTTTCAGTACACCATTGAATTATATCTACAGATGTTTCAAAATGATCACATAACAGCGAAATTGCCTGAGAAGGCCAAAATTCTGCGACTTTCGTCCTTAAGCTTTCATCGTTAAACGTTTGTAGCTCAGTGCAATGTTGACCGATTTAGATGAAATATTCAGAATATGTATAATTGATACAGATGTACAAAACGTACTTTTTAAATTTTTAATAGAAGCCCGCATAAAAAAAGTTGCAAAATACAACTGTTAGTACTTTCTCTGCAATTTGGACCAATTGTAATTTTGATCAAACATTTTTTTCACGTTATGTAAGCGAACCAATTGTTCCAACTTCTCAAAAAAAATTGAAGTAGTATACTCCAATATTGGCAATGTTATGCGATTTTTAAGAGTGTGCCAATATTAGTTGGAGTCACTGTATAATAATACATCCCTTTCTCAATTTGCACAGCATTCTTTTTACGCATAATAACACAATCTATGCGGCAGTTTTTATATGCGATCTTAATTTACGCGGCCAGAAAATAGATTTCCCTAGAAGTTTTAAAAGTAACAAGTGTATATAGTGTTGTAGCGAATAGCAGCATGAAAACTTAGTAAAAGAAAAGATTGAGGACAAATCGTCCGGAAATATTAACATTAACAATGAAAATGATGTCAAACTTCCAAATATTTCAAGCGATGAGGATCATACGTTTGTGCCAATGAAAAAGAAAAGATTGATTGTTTTGAATTACAGTAGTGATAGGGACATCGAATAAGATTTACTTTTGGTTTCTGAAACGCCATTATTTTTTGTTGTTATGCTATTTGAAATAAATATGTAGGGATGTTGGTGTCGGACTAGTCGAAATTAACTGATTAAGCGGCAACGATACGTTTATTGACTTTAACACGGAGTCAACTGCACTTCTTACACATTCGGCTTCTCTCTTTCTCCCTCTCCCTCTTCTTTACCCTCTACCTCTCATCTCCCTCTCCCTCTCCTACTCCCTCTCCCTCTCCCTCTCCCTCTCCTACTCCCTCTCCCTCTCCCTCTCCCGCTCCCTCTGTCTCTAACTCTGCGCTCACTAAATTCACTGAAACTCGGACAGTAACTCTGGCGCTCACGCGACCTATCTCATATTTATATTAGACTAATTACGCACACATCACCTTCTAGGACTCTTTCTTTCTTTCACTCACGCTCTCACACTCGCTCGTTGGAACATTCACCCGTTGCCGTGTTTATATTTTTCAGCAATCCGCGGACGACCTATTCGGCTTCGTCTCCTACAAATGTGTACATGTATGTACTAGCTTTTATTTCCAATATTTTGTCTTTTGTACTGACAGATTTTATTTACGCGATTTTTATTCGCGTAAAACGTATCAACGTGGAACGGATACTCCGCGTAAATTGGGGGAGGGTGTATACATTTCATTTTCCGAAGACTTGCAATTAAAGTTTTCAAGGATAGTTTTTCATACACCATTTATTTTGCAGTTACACAAATTTCACAATGGCCGAAAAACGTTACAAAAAATATGAATTTATAAAAGAAAAGATAGCTTTCAATCAGAATCAGGGTTTCGACACAGTAGATGAAGAATCAAGTAGAATCATGCCAACTAATTCACAAACAATTAACGATCCCGCCGTATCCGATCTGAATCAGCAATTCGATCTTCAAATGACAAGTAACAGGAATGACACAAATTACAGTACAGATGATAAATGCAATGCTATTAGAAATTTGAAATTAATTACTTTTTTAAAAACATGATCTCTATTAAATAACACAATCATTCTTAACTAAGTAATTTATTAAAGGGTTTGAAATATTATGTCCGCTTTAAGCAAAAAAGACAACTTAGTGCAATATACATATTTTGGTATAAAAGAGTATCTATTAAACATGTTACAAGCTGAAATAGGTATATTTTTTTAAATCAAAGAAACTTTAAGAATTCGATTCATTTTTAATATCGATGGTGTTCCAGTTTCAAAAAATTCGAACAAGCAATGTTGGGCCATTTTATGCAAACTCGTATTAAACAGTTATATCGTGTCTCCCTTTCCGATAGCCACATATTATGGTGATGCAAAATCAAATTAGTTAGTTGATTATTTAAATGATTTTACATAAAGGACATAGAGGTCGCAATAGTTGTGAAAGATGCACAGAAGAGGGTGCATATTATAAAAACCGAATTATTTACGAAAACCATAATGTCAGTGCTCGGACAGATGAAGATTTTAAAAACCTTCGTGACATCAATCACCATAAAAACAATAAACGGACAGCCTTATTAAATATAAGCACATTAGATATAGAAAAAAATTTGCTTTAGATTATATGCATTTATGCTGTTTGGTAGTAATGAAGAAATTACTTCATCATTGGTGTAAAGTAGAGTTCAGGTTACAGCAAAGGAATAAGTTATCAAATGTTAGTGGATTAGGATATACAGTCGGGATCAGAATCAGTCTTATTTAAACAAACACAGACTTGTTAACTAATATTGCACAGCTTTATTGTCACGTGTCGTGTTTCGAGATAGAGAAGAAGGTAGAATAGAAAGAGGGCGTGCAGTCTGTTGAGTGGACGCGGTGAATGTAAAATGTAGAATTTATTTCTAACACCCTGTTTCAACGTGGACACTCATCAATCACATTCAGTCCTAAACCGCGGATTAATTTTGCGTGATTGACGTTGCAGACGTTACTCTACTTCCATTGCATTCTTCCATTCTTCAGAATTCGGTCCCTTAAGAGCTTCCTCAACCGTTGGGTTTTCTTCATATGCCAATTGGGCTTGATGCCCAGTTTGGGCATACCTTTGGTCCGTTCTGATTTTCCTTGGCCTGTCTGGCCCTCTCTTGAAGCCATCCGTGGCTGCAGATTTATTTGGTTCTTCGTCAGCATCATTAGTTTCATTAGCATACGTATCAGCAGATTTCTTTCGGTTGTCGATTATTTCCCTTTGATCATCCTCCTTGTGAATGGTTATATTCAGGATATCGCAGTCTTGTTTCTTTTCTGGAACATTCTCAATAAATGTTACATCCCTGCTTTTAATTAATTTTTGTGATTCGACATCCTATAACCTATAAGCTTTTGCATCATCTGCATATCCAAGGAAAGTGCACAATCGTGACTTAGCTTGTAATTTATCTTTGACTGGAGTTTTGTCCAATGCGTATGCTCTACAACCAAAAATTAGAAAATGAGAAACATTTGGCTTACTCCCGTGCCACAATTCAAACGGTGAAGCATCCTTCAGAGCTTTCGAGGAGCATGTGTTTCTGATGTAAACAGCTGTATGCTTCTGCCCAAAAACTCTTTGGTAAGCCTGCTTCTGTCAATAAGCATCGCGCCATTTCCATTAATGTCCTATTTGCCCTTTCGGCGACGCCATTTTGTTGGGGCGTGTGCGGAATAGACGTCTGCCTTCTGATTCCCCAATCTTGCAATTGCTTTTCAAACTCTTTGCCGCAATATTCTAAGCTGTTGCGTCGTAAAAACCATCTGCGAAGGGACATCTGCACGACCGTTAGACTAACCCCTGCGGCATAATGACCATGACCGCCATAAAAAACCTACCATGGTTTAGCGTATTTGAAAATCCGAGTAAAACTCAGCTGACGAACACATGCTGAAACTGCGAACCATTATAGTACCTAGATTTATAGTTTTATAGCCGTAGCCGCCTCTAACCAAATGTACCTTCCACTTCCACTTTTCCTAATTTTCCACCACTTCCAACACCTTCCAAAACACATCAGCCAATCATAGACAACTTCCTAAGACCACATCCACATCCGAGCTTTTTTTATTCCACACGATTGTAATAAGATTAGAACTGTTTCAAACACCGATCCACCAACAGCAAGCCAAGTCTTGCATCTAGCAAATAAAGATTCATGTTCTCCGGAGTTTGACAATACAATCATTCGCCGTCAACCCTCACCAAGTCGCGATCCGATTCTTCCCAATTCCGGGATCGACGCGACATCACATTTTTTGGTCCTTCGAGCCGTATCGCGATCTTTATCGCGAGTTACGATATTTTTTGGTGCTTCGAGCATTCTCGCGACCTTTATCGCGAGTTACTACCGAACCAACGAAGGAGAAGTGGCTGAGTGTTCCAAAGGACAACAGCAGCCCGAGGGAGCCCCTACGATTCACTGGATCAGCCTGGACAACCCAGCATCCAGAAAAACCAGCCTAGCAGAAGGCTACATCGCGAGCGACGCAGCTTCTACTTCTGGACCATCGACGTCATCAGAAGGGAACATCGTATCTACCAATTCCTCTTCGGGACCATTGGACGTCCTGAGAAGACAAGGCCGTGAAAGTGGTAGCGGTACAGTACAGTCTCCATACGAGTAAGTTTTTCGACTCATCTAACTTCCTTAATTTCCCTCATTCCCAAAAATTGCTTCAATCCCTCGAACAATGGCGGAGGAACTAAAATCGTTTATAAGACAGCGTGCCGCCGTGAAGGCACAATTGACGCGATTAAGCAATCAGGTTCGGGAATCGATTCTCACTTTCGAGGTGGCGGGCTTAGAGACGCGACAAAAAAAAAATTAGAAGAATACTTCCAAAGGCTTTTTACAGTACAAGTTCAGGTTGAATCGATACAAGATAGACGAGACGAGGAGGTAATCAAAGATTTTGAAGCAACATATTTTAAGTGCTCCGATTTATTGGCTAGAGGATTAAAGGAGCTAACCCACAGGACTCAAATCCAAGCTGTTCCGACTGTTAGTAATGCCTCAACTCCGACTATTGCAACGTCACAAGACATATTACCCAGAATTCGCATTGAACAATTCAGCGGAAACTTCTTAGAGTGGCAAGGGTTTTATGATACCTTTCGATCACTAGTTCACGAGGTTGATACAATTCCTACTATCCATAAATTTCACTTGTTAAAATCATATCTAATAGGTAACGCGGCCAACGATACTAACGCTCTATCTGCCTCTGAAGAAAATTATTTTGTTGCATGGAACCTACTACGGAAAAGATTCGATCAACCGCGTAAGATCATTCAATGCCATATTCGTGTTCTATTCGAACTACCCGAGGTATCTCGAGACAAACCATCCTCTTTGCGCGCTGTAGCAGAAGACGCAGAAATGCATATAAATGCGTTAAAATCATTAGGCCAACCGGTGGAATGGAATGAAATGATTATTTATATCATTTCATCAAAACTCGACAAATCGACACGTACTTCCTGGGAGCGCACAATCGAGGATGGGGTCCTGCCGACCTATCACGAGTTATTAGCCTTTTTGAATAAATATTCACGGGACGAAGAACCCGTAAAATTAGTAGCGCATACACGGGACAATAATTACCCAAAACGCTGGTCTGACAGGAGTTTTAAGCCGGTAAATAGAACCAATACCTTTGTCGGTATCAAGCCCATGATTTTGTGCCCGGTATGCAAGCAATCTCATTATATCAACCAATGCACAGAATTCTTAAAACAATCTCCTCGCGACAGAATAACCACAATAAAAACTCTTAAAAGCTGTCTCAATTGCCTAAATTCCACGCATTTCATTTCACAATGTCGCTCATCTACATGCAGAAAATGTGGCGGAAAACACCACACATTATTGCACACTGACTAGTCAAACATATCGAACGTTGCGGAAGTAAATACCCTAAACGAAGCTGCATCGCCTACCATAGCGTTAACGGCCTATAGTAAACTTGATCAAGAAGTATTGCTATCCACGGCGCGAGTTAAAATCCTTGACCAAAAGAATCGAGAGCATGAATGCCGCGTTCTTTTAGACCCGGGTTCGCAGTGCAATTTTATGACCGAGAGATTAGCGACCTACCTGCGTTTACCGAAGAAACGTCTCAACGTAACGACGTCAGGTATAGGGCGTCAGGAGAGCCAGGTAAGATTTGCCGTAGAGGCTCAAATCGGCTCAAATCATTCCGATTTTAACACTATTTTGTGCACTATTTTTAACGCTGCCAGAAATTACTGGGCCTTTACCATCGCGCACATTTGAACGAACGATACTACAAATCCCGAATAACGTAGCTTTAGCTGATCCTTCCTTCAACAGGTCTTCGAAGGTCGATCTTTTGCTTGGGGAATATTTATATTACAAGCTTTTAGGAAAGGACAGAATTAGATTACAAAACGAAACGGTCGTTCTTCAAGATACCGAGTTGGGCTGGGTGCTGTCAGGAGAAATAGATGATTCTGTATCGACAAATATAAATTGCCATTTAAATACCCAAGACCTAGACGCGCAGTTAGAAAGATTTTGGCAAGTAGAGCAGTGTTCAATCACAAATTCATGCTCACCGCAAGAGCAATTGTGCGAGGAATTGTTTAAACAAAGCACCTATCGCGATAAAGGGGGTCGCTACATAGTCAGACTTCCATTCAATGACAACAAGCAACAATTCGGTAACTCTTACGATATCGCGCTGAAAAGATTTTATAGCTTAGAAAGAAGGCTACAGTCCAACACCGAATTATGCGATCAATATACCAAATTCCTAACGGAATATGAAACCTTAGATCACATGACCGAAGTAGAAGACAAGGAGTGTAAAGATGCGGGTTGTTATTTACCGCATCATCCTGTAATAAAGGCTAGCAGCCTTACAACCAAGGTTAGGGTTGTTTTCGACGCGTCCGCGAAGACCGACACCGGTCTGTCCCTAAACCACGCGCTAATGGTAGGTCCGACAATTCAGGACGATGTCTTTTCATTGATTGCTCGCTTCCGTAAATACCAATACGTGATTATTGCCGATATCGAGAAGATGTTCAGGCAAATATTAGTTCACCCAGAGGACGCGAACTATCAAAAAATCCTATGGCGCAAAGGTCCAAACAAGGCGGTTAAATCATACCGCTTAAACACCGTAACCTACGGGACGGCTTGCGCTCCGTTTTTTGCGGCACGCTGCTTACAACAGCTTGCCGAGGACGAAGCACGGTCGTACCCTTTAGCAGTTGAAGTAATTAAAAATGATTTTTACATGGACGATTTGTTAACTGGCACGAATTCGTCAGATGAAGCCGCGAAGTTAATAGAACAATTGACTGACATTTTTCAAAGTGGAGGGATGAATCTAAGACAATGGTCATCTAACAAACCAGAACTGCTAAAGGGACTACAAGAGCGAACTACCGACGACTGCCTATGTTTAGATCCGCAGGCAGTCAAAAAGACGTTAGGCATCTACTGGCATCCTCGCGAAGATACAATTGGGTATAAGGTTACAATAGATAATTCCACGCAAAACACCAAAAGATTAATTCTTTCCAAGATTGCCCAACTCTTTGACCTATTAGGATTACTGGGTCCGGTCATAGTAAAGGCAAAAATAATAATGCAAGCATTGTGGAAAGCTAAATTAGGATGGGACGATCTAGTACCGTCAGATATACGTGACCTGTGGAAAACCTACAAAGAACAATTAGCTCTTCTAAATGAATTTTCAGTTCCGCGGGAAACATTAATAAAGGAGTATACAGATGTACAGTTACAGGGGTTCTGCGATGCCAGTGAGATAGCCTACGGCGCATGTATCTATGTAAGATCAAGCGACGCCAAAAACCGCGTTAAAATCAACTTAATTGCGGCGAAATCAAGAGTCGCTCCGCTAAAAACTATATCCATACCTAGACTGGAATTATGTGCTGCCTTAGTGCTTGCGGAGTTATACAATACGATTTCTAAATCACTAAAAATTCAATTCAATTCGGTGTATTTCTGGTCTGATTCAACAATAACGTTGCACTGGATCAGAACAGCCCCACACACCTTGAAAACCTTTGTGGCAAACAGGGTATCGAAAATTCAAGAAATCACTAATGAACACACTTGGCGGCATATAATCTCCAGTGACAACCCTGCGGATTGTCTCTCGCGTGGCCCACTACCCAGCGAGTTCTTAGCGAACCGTTTATGGCAGACGATCCTATCTGGCTTTCTGAGCTACCGACGAATTGGCCCAAAGGTGCAATTCCCAATATTAACGTGCCTGAACAACGGTCTATTGTGAGTCTAGCAACAAGGATAAGCAATTCAGATTTTTTAAACCGATTCTCGTCGTGGATAGTTTTACAACGAGCAATAGCCTACTGTGTCCGTTTTTGTAAAAACGCTTCACGTTGTGAAAGGAATACAGGGCCACTTTCGATTTTCAAATTAAAAAGAGCACACAATTGTGCTATTAAAAACGTGCAAGGTCGACATTTTGCAAGGGAATATACCAACCTAACACACAGAACGGCAATCCATAAAAACAGTAAAATCTTGGCCTTAACGCCTTTTATTGATGATGAGGGAATTATACGCGTAGGAGGTCGTTTACAGAATTCCGATCTTCGTTATAGCCAAAGGCACCCCATACTCCTACCGCGATCAGACCACATTACGCGATTAATAATTGAATACGAGCATAAAAAACAATTGCATACCGGTATTTTAGGCACTCTAAACGCAGTGAGACAAAGGTATTGGCCTATTGACGGAAAGAACTTAACGCGTCATATAGTTCGAAAATGTATGCGTTGCTTTAAGGTTAATCCATTGACCGCACCAGATTACCCAATGGGAAATTTACCTCGAGATAAGGTTATGGCCACAAGACCATTCCAAACAACGGGAGTAGATTTTTGCG
>JAQQRP010000111.1:941-13991 GCA_028454245.1 Halictus quadricinctus
CTTTCATCTACAAAATACTAAATTTTCGTTAAAAAATATCCAACAGGAGTGGGGTGGCAACCCTCTTGTTGAGACAGTTTTTCAAAGATGACGTTTGCGGTAACCTTCGTTATTTTTCATCCCAATAAAAAATGGAAAAATTCGCTTTAAAGTAGACAAAAAAGGCTAGTATTTGTCATACCCGATGTCGGTTTTCTCCATTTTCCACAAAATGGCGGACGCCTAAAGAGAAAAGTCTTTTACTTATTAAAAAAAAAAAACTAATGTCTAGGAACAAAATCCTGTGACAAAAAGTAGGTAATTATATCAAGTATTCTTGTAAAAAATTTCAAAGAAATTGTTCCAATATTTTCTGAGAAATGATGGTTACCGTCTTGAATATTGGAACAATTATTGATTCGTATATTTAAAAAATTCCTCTGAAATGAAAAAATTAACAACTGACGAAATAGTTGATATTTAACTGGGCCTCGCAGAATAGATCCGGGTATTGTTTGAAAATCGATGGGGGATCGACGGAGGATCAATACAGGATCGATGGAGCGGACCAAGCCGCAGATTTATTCGGACTAATGTAGCGTGACAATGCGCCGCTTTATGGGAAATCGATTTTCATAAAACCTTCAATTACGCGTCGCGTAGCAGCTCGCGGCGTCTATTACGCTTACACTTTACAGCCGCGAATGGGAGTAATTAAACCGGCCCCGTCCAGCTCGCCGTGTTTCTACGAGAAATGTAATTAAACCTGGTCAGCTCTCTCCGAGCCCTGCCTCGCGACAGACTTCTGCTCGGTAATGAACTTTTCGGGGACCACCCCCGCACTCTCTGCCGGCCGGATTCTACGCGACTTGATAATTAACATGCGAAATGAACTATCGGAGACTTAAGCCACCCCCTTCCCCCTTCTTCGCAAGCCGCGGCTGCAAGTCGCGAATTTTCGATTCCCCGTGTGCAAAATCTGCAAACTTCAAATCTTTGTGCTTGCAACTAATTTTCCTTTCCAGGAAAATTACAAAGTCACAATGAAAGACACGAGTGTGTACTAGAATGTACCACATCTTTATGCAAGTTACCACCTTCATATTTAATTTTAGGAAAATCAAAATAGGAAAAACTGTCTTTCGCTGACTGGAAAATTCCTTCTGATGAAAATTGAATAAAAATATTACTAATTTGTTGTATTTTAAAAACTTGGGTGTGCCGTAAAGGTACAGAGATCCACGTCTATTAATTACACATGTACTGCCAAAGCAGTTGGCCAATGACAAATTAAATCATCAGTCATCGCAATCATTTAATTTTCCTCTTACTACAATTAATAAATCTTTCACTCCATTGCATTGTAGTATCCACATTGGCACAAACTGTATTTACAATTCTTCTGGAAAATAAAAATTGTCTTTGTCAATTCCGAGATGAGCCACGTAGATATTAATTTCTTTTCTTGAAAATCCTAGAGTTGAAAATAGAAGAATATAATTTTCAAAATTCTTTAAATATCTTCCCTGTTTTATGCCTACTCAGTCATAAATGCGAAAAATCCGCAGTACACGAATTGAAATTTTCGGAATAGAATGGTTATTCGATTGGAAGGCTAAGAAAGCTGTCTGGGAATAATAGAGGATGGTGTCTATTATTTCGTATATTTTTATTTTGAATAGAAATTTCCCGGGAACTGCCAGGAACAGCGTTCCCCCAGTGACAGTGTAATGCAGTAGCCGCGTCGCGAGCATCCGAATGTCGACAGCGGGCTGTTCATCACCATTCATGCCAGCCAATATTTCTTTCGTCCGCTTTTTGCGGACCTTTTAATACCCTGACGGATAGCCGGCGCTGATTTTTCCGTGAACCCCGTATATTCTCCTGTCGTATTCCGTTGAATTTTATTTTTGCGCTGCGACCTCGCTGCGCCAGCTCTTACGGCAGATATGGACGCTCTAATCGAGAAAGATGCGGTGCAAAAATGTGCGAAAATCGCTCCCAGAGCTCTCCGACTCACTTCGCTGGCTTACCAGCCCCTAAGGCGACTGAAATCCTCGAATAACAGGATTAATTGCCGTTGGAAATTAAAATTCACCAGTTAGAATTTATTAAACCATTCCTAGATTATTATTTTTATCAAAAATTTTCTAATTTTATCTCACGAGATGGAAGCCAGATTTTGGTTATTTTAACAAGTCAAAAATAATGGTCATTTCTTTTCTCGCCGGAGCCAGAAATCAAATTTTCCAGTGGAATTAAATTTTCTCGAATTCTATCCAGCATTGGCCTAATCGATAACGCCGTGTGCCAGGAAGATCGTCGATCTAACGGCAACGTGGTCGTCCAGGTGGTCCTCCCGTGGCATCGTTAGCTCCATGATCGTCTCGAAGAAGCTATATTTATTCGCCTTAATCCCGGTAGGGTTGCAACCGTTTAAACCCTTAATCGCAATCTTCGCGACGCTGTAATACGGATTTACGAGGTCGCCTCGCCATCGAACCCTCGGCGAGATGCTTCCGGAACTCCGCCGAATATTTATTAAAATAGTCGGTGGTGCCCGCTATCCGAAGGGTTAATTATCCGGGCGCTATTAATGCCCGCTAACAATGCGCTTAAATTGCAGGGCAAATAAAGTACCAGTCGCGAGGGCGCGCACAGGCCCTCGTAATTTCGCGCTTAATTAACGCTCCTCGACGTATCTCCTGCGAGACACCTCTCCTTCCTGTCGATCCATCTTGCTGGAGGCGAGAACTATCTCTCCGACGATGGAAGCGAGTGTTTCGGTGGCTAACGCTGTTATGGCAACGCGTTCGAACCGACCGCAATCTGCGCGCATCATCGAGGAATTATTTCCTCAATTTTCTTGTTTTTTCTCGGGAAGATATTCAAATGAGCTCGATTTAAATGGAGAATTAGACGTCTATATAAAAATTGAAGACCTTGAAGATCAATTCTGTACCTCAAAATAATAATTAATCTGCAGGGTTTAATTATATTACTTCATCGAAGCGCTTCACAAAATTTGCATTCTGAAATCGAGTGTTTACTCGATATATGTCCAAAACATGGAGCCAACAGTGATTTCTCTATATATGTCGCCAAGGCCTAGACGATAAACGTCGCGGCACTATCCCCACTACCGCGGGAAACTTCGGGAAACCTCGGTCCTCGGTCGCCGAGGAGTGTAATGTCGCGTGGATAAAAGAATAGTATCTCCTTGCCGATATATGTCCGTGGCAAGACCCGTGTTGTTGACATATATCGAGAGTTCACTATATCGGATACTATTCTTTGATCCACGCCGAACGTAGAAAAGGTCAGCTAGAGGTCTCGGTTCGTGGCCCCTCACGGGGTATACCCCGCGGGAGTGGGGATAGTTCAGGGACTTTTATCGGCTAAGCGTTTGTGACATATATAGAGTGAACACTGAATTTTAAAAATATTTCACGTACTTTTGTCACAGATGCATAAAATTTTACTGACGAGAGCCTGGGGGTCGTTCGCGAATTCTGTCGTTGAGAATGCGAGGAGCAAGATTAGGGGAAATAGAGGGGGAGGGGGGTAGGGAGAATTCACGCAGAAATCGGTAGAAAATTAGTGAAATCGAGGAACGAGCGCGGATTAATCAGCGAGAACTCGTTTCTACGGATGACACCGGATATCGCAGCGACAAAGGGAGAGAGGGAGAGTTTCGGATTTCGATTTCGACGGGATGACGCGTCGCTGCCGGTTCGATTGCAGTCGGGGTGTGTGTGTGTCAGTCTCTCGACTGATCCGCTGACCCACTGCAGCCGTAGATATTGGTTTCCCACGCGGAGGAGCAGCCGCCGCTATCAGGGGAGGGGTGGTAGCAAGAGTAAATTCGCTCTCGGCATGGCAGCGGGCAATTTCCCTTTCGGCGCTGCTCGGTCGGGGCTTTGGCCACGGGTTATTGCACGAATGGAAGAAGTCGAAACCCACGGGGCGAAAGCGAGACGAGACAACCGAGACAGGCTAAAGTGCACTTCCCCTAGGCACGTTCGATTCAATTGCAGCGGCTGACCGACTGGCACACGTCTTTCCCTCTCTAACGTCTCGCCCCCGCGAGATCTCGAATCCTACACGAGTTCAACCAATTTTTGAAGAGCTTACCTCAGAATTTTTGCGGATATTCGATGGACAAATTAATTCGCCACTCTCACAGTTAACGCTAACCTACCATCGCCGGTCACGTTTTTTATTCTGTAATTATTATAGAACTATAAAGACACTTCTCTTTACTCAAGCATGTACTATAGCAAAAATCGCACATAATCGAAGTTCACTCAATTGTTCCATTTTTATAAGAGAATACATAGTAGCCACTTTCTCGATATTAATTTAACGATAAAACTCGTTTGTTTATAGTGGATTTTTAATGAAACTTTTACTGGCACATTACTCGCAATTTCCCGATTAAAATGAGCCCACGCACGACACAGTTTGGATCTCGTTTACCTGTTTAATCCATGATAACGTGGAACCTCGATTATCCGAACTGATCTGTGAGATGCCAGTGTTTGGATAATAGAACAGTTAGCTAGCTATAGTGCTAGATGGAATCATCACTGTGTTGTGTACGTTTGCATACGTCCTATATACGAAAAATAAAGAATTCATATATCAGTTCGGATAATCGAGGTTGTACTGAAACGTCCACTGAACGGGCAAATGTGCATCGAACTGTATCGTGTTTGGGCTCATTTTAATCAGGAAAGTGTCACGAATATTATATACTATTATATAAATTAATATTATAAATATTATATAAATTATATACTACCTTATAACTTTAGAATAAACGTTTCTGGACGTTTCGTGGGGCACAATTCAGATTCCAACCGCCAAGGAATTAAGTCTTACCATTTCAATTTCCGTTTGATCAAGCAAATCGCTTCGGAATTGTGTCTCGGCGTCTCGCGACGTCCAATGAAAGCTGCAATACATTTTTGTCGAGTCATATCGACCGTTCTCGGTCGAGCAGATCACGTCGTCTACGAGGCAATAAGACGTTCCAGGTATCCGTCGGGTTAAGCGACGGCGTTATTCGGGCCGGTAAGTCGTGCTAAACAGCGTTCAATCACCGTCCTGTCGAAGATTAAATGTTCCGCCGGTTTAATCCGGTCGACTACGAACGGGTCAAGTCGAATATTCGATGGGGAGACCGGGTGGTAGTAGGAGGAGCCGGGTCCGATGGAATCGAAGCTCTCCCGCGGCCGGGGCTTATAAATATTAATAACCGGCGGGATCGAAGTTTCATGGAAGTTCACGGAATGAACTAGTTTCTTTGCCGTCGCTCCCCGTGCGGCCGCGAGACAATGTAAACCCGCCGCGGAAAATCTATAAGCAGCTCGGACCTCCGGCGCAGCGTGAATTATTGCCCGGCTTCTCGACGGTACACGGATTATCAAGTAGAAAAGTTTTCCCGGGGAATGAAGGGAGAGGGTACTCGTAAATTCCGCAGCCGCGGCCGTTTCGTCGCGGAGCGTATTTCACGCGGAGGATCCGCTCCGGTCACGTTCCCGAATCCGATTCTCCTAAACGAGTATTCAGATTCGCGGCGTTAAGAGGATTGCGATTTCCTTAAGTGCCACTGCTCTGGGACCCTGCACCGATCTATTAGACCAACCGGAAGTCGCTGGCCGTTTCTCAACGTTCGGAGAACGCCGCGGGAAAACGTTCGGCTGCAAAGGATTGGCTGGGTCGAAAACGACCTTCAGCTGATTTTGACCGGAAATAGCTCGTTTGATAGCTTACCCAGAGAGAACCCTTTGTGCCAAGTTTCAGCCCCGTACCTCGCCCGTAAGGGTAGTTACAGGGAAAAAACGGAAAACCAGTCTCTACCCCATTTTCACCATCCGGTCGCATCTAAAAATTCTGAAAAAAATCTGATATGTTTAACATATCGAACCACATATTCCAGAATTTTTTACGATTTTTCGCTTGCAAAATCTCGTTGTAAAAAATGAAAAAGTACCGATTTCGCATTCTAGCTTAAGAGCGACCACTCTGGAAATTGATTCAATAATAAGGTATTATTGTCGAGACTATCTCCAATCTTTTACATGATTCTCTGCAACTTTTGGAACATTTGTAAGCAATACTTCTCCAACTCGTCCCGCAAGAGCAACCCTAACCAGTTTCGCAGCGATAAATCTAAGCAATAACCCCGTCGATCACCACACCCAACCATCCTTCTTTGAAAATAGTCTCACTGGTGGTCCGAGTGCGCGTATAATTAGATCGACGCGACGACCGACCGGCACGTTTAATTGCCACTGCATAATTAACTCCGAGGCTGGTCTTTGTCGCAGGAAGCGGGCACCGGTCGATTCGATATTCATTCCTCTCCAGTTATAAATTCTCGATTTGACCCGCGGTCGGCGACGGGTGACGGTGTCGTTGCCGATTGAATCGAGGATACCTGCATGAAATATCGAAATATTCATCCCCGGTAATCCTGTGCACTCTCTGGAGCATAACAGTCTCGGTCGCGTACTCAAATTTTCAGTCATCTCGCGGCCTGCCATGTCTGATTTCCCTAAGCATTGCCCTCGATTAGCTTTCAATGATCCTCAATCTTCCATTTATTCTCTGAGCTCATTTTAGTCTCCGTTTTTTGGAAAATATTGCGGTAGGAAACTTTTATGAGAAAAATGAGCTGGTGCAATTGAAAAAAAATTTAGAAAAATTAAAAGACTCCAAGAACGAAAGTAAATTTCTCTTCTGTTCTGTGCAATATCAAAAATTGTGAATTAAAAAATTATTCGACATTCATTTCGGCATTCTCTGTAGCTCTACTATTAAATTGTTTAATCTACTAACAATTCGAAGGCTAGAGTTTATCAGAAAATTTCCGCGGCAAATCCGTAAAATGCGCATCTGGCTGTCAGGAGTAAGCACACCCAACTGGCCAGGTACCGTTGGAGGGAGGAATCACGGTATTCCGAGGGAACTTTATGCAAACGAACGTCCGAGGCAGCTCCGTCGGACTTTGTGTATCTGAATTAAAGGCGAGCACCGTCTGTCCGCCGTTTCCCCGGCTGCGAAACGTCGAGTTACTGCAAACTGCTCCCTTTCTTGGTAATCCCGTCCGTCTTTGTGTTCCACGGATCGGCGAACTTGCGTCGCCGGCTTTTAAGAGGCGAATGAAATTTCATCCCCCTCTTCGTCTAGAATATTGTGGCGTTTTCTGGCCGCTGGACAACAAGGGGAGAAAGTTTTCTCTCCCGAAGGGTGAGCAGAGAGTTAAAGAGAGAGGAAGAGAAAGAGATAGTGGTGAGTTTGCTTGTTCAACCCCCGCCGGGAACACAGATCAAACTTGGATAATTGAGTCCACTCATTTATTCTCGTAGCGAGTCCTGGTTCTGGAACCGGAATCGAAACCATTGTTGGCAAATTGTCCGGTGTGCAGAATGGTGACCAGGTTGTGTGCAATTTGTAGAGGAACCAACCCCCTCGAGGAGGTAATCCAGAGCGATGGTTCGACTTACCGAATCAACAAGACAGAGGACTCTATGCAAATTCGATTTCACCCCCGCAGGGCTGAAAGCGACGTCGACCGGACCGATAACTCTTCGACGAGTCCGATCGACGACGAGACACTACTTAACTCGATTGCGGTTGACAAACCTTGACTGTGCTCCTTCGATTAACGCGAATTCGATTATAGCTCAAACTTTCCGTTATCGAGATACCCGGAAAATTAAAGGAATGCGGTGAAAATTACTACCACTTGAGAAACACACATATCCTGGTCTTTAAAAAATTATTTTTCGTTGCTCCACGAGTGAGCCAAGATGACCAGAAAATTTTGGGAAAATCGGTTGCGTGGTTTTCTGCAAAAAAAATCCAAACGATGACCTAAGTGCTATCGCCTTGCAAAAGGGTGCGGACACATTTCGCCTCGCCAGTCAATAAGTACACACTTCCCAGCCTCCAAAAAAATATTTTTCGTTTCATCAAGGTTCTAACAATATGCTCTGAAAATTTTAGAAGAATCGGTTGCGTAGTTTTCCGAAAAAAAATTCCACAATATCGCCTACAGCGTGAGCCCAGCAGGGGTGCTGACAAGTTTCACCATACCAGTTAAAAACTACCAATTTCTCTGCCTCGAAAAAATTGTTTTCCGTTTCTCTATAGACCAGAGAACATACCCAGAAAATTTCGTAAAAATTGATAGGGTGGTTTTCTCGAGAAAAAATTCCGAAAATCGGCATCAGCCATGCGCCTATTAAGTGCGACCGTTTGGCGAAAGGGCGCGGACGCGCGTTTACAACGCTAGTGACAATAATAATTACCGCGATGGCGATAAGTATCTGCGGGACAAGTGGAGTGGCAGAGTTTATCGTATGGAATCGCTTTGCTAGGCTTCTCGGCACACGGCATAAGGCAATTTCTCTGTTGCACGTGTCGCGGTTGTTCGAGGAGAGCGGTTAGGTTCCGCGGACCCGTGGAATTACTCGCGGCTGGCCAGGACAGAAATGGCAGGGAGCACGCGATCGACCTGGTTTTCGTTCACGGAACGTCGCGTTGTCGCTCGCTCTGGCCTCTCGGATTAGCTGCGATAACGACACGGAAGGAACACGGTCGCTTTCGACGAAGCTGTTCGAGCGATTGGCCACCGGAAACGGCGGTCGGGTTTTGCTTTTTTTAGACTGGAGTTCGGTTTTCTTGTTAGGAACGACGGCCGAGACGTTTTTACTACAACGAGAAAGTCACGATTGCTAGATTTTTAGAGGATTCTTAGTTGGGGACAGTGTCCCAGATGTTTGAGATCGGGGGCATCGTGGCCACGCCCACTCGGGGCACAGTTCCGAGATAGATATCCAAATTGATATCTTACAGTCACTACAATCTTCACAGATGAATTCTTAATGGATCTAAAGTTCAGCATGATCTAGGGACAAATTGCTCTATGAAGCACGGGTTAGGTTGCCCATTTATAATAATCTTTACAATCTCGGCGAAATAGGTAGTCTTCTGGCTTTTATAATTGGCAAACACAAGTCGGAAGGTAATTATGGTCATCTAGATCAGTGCTTCGAAGGATATAGAGTCGTGGAATGACATGAACACTTTGCCACGCCTACCCACAGCACTTGGATACGCCCCTTGGGGGCATTATATACACTGGAAGCAAGTTAAATTGTCTCGTGGTATTAAAATTTCATGATTTCTAAATGACCAGTTATCAGAATTAGATCTTTACATAGTTCACGTCGAGTACAGGCACAGATTACTTTATGAGACACGGGTTGGGCTTCGTGGAAACTGGGAGCACCGAAGTCACGCCCACTGAGAATAATTTATGCACTAAGAGCAGAGTGGGTAGTCTTCTGGCTTTAGAAACAGATGAATTCAAAGTACAGTGATTGTGACTTGAGTTTTGGAGGATATAGAGTCATGGGAGGGTATAAACATTTTACCGCGCCTACTTACAGTGCCTAACCACGCCCATTGAGGGCACTGTTCGCACTGAAATAAAAAAACACAGTCTTTTGGCCTTAGAATCTGAAAAATTCTGAGCGGTGGGTCCTCCGAACCAAATTTCTGGTTCCAGTCCGCCCAATGCCACATAGCCACGCCCACTCACTACGTATCAAGCCCTTAAATTTTACCCCAGAGGGCTATTCAAGCACTTCCAGGCGCAAAACTCGCCTAAACAAACAGTTTCCTCTATTCTGAACACTTTGAAACTCTTTTTTTGCCAAACAATTTCGATCTGACGCCCTCATGCTCCTCCCACAGTGTTTCATCGCGGTTTCGCGGACAGGGGGGTGGGAGATCGGTAACGTTTACGTGAGAGGTTTTTGCTCGGTAAGTTTAATTAAAGCGGAGGGCCACGGGGGCCCGGGACCCGGGATTCGGGTGTCCCGCGAGCGGTTCGCGATACATTTATGGAAAGGTTCCGGCGATATTTGCGGTAGGCCATCGCCGAAGCATTCGCAACGCTGCGTAACGACCGCGGGCGCCGCAAAACGCATCGCGCCAGCACCGGGTGCCCTCCGCGACTGCACTGTCACCCTCGCCGACCGCAGAACTGCCGGCGGAATACCGAAACGCGACTAAACTGAGTGCACCGGGGCGACCAGGCATCCGTGAAACGATATCCGGAGGAGCGGGCCCAGCCGCCGAAATAACTGAAACTTTTGCGGCCGTGAGCCCGCAGGGACGGCAGGATGCCGAGGATTCTACCCAGAACGATCTACGAACTATCCTCGGAACCGGAAGCGAGAGATACCCCGTGTCATTCCGCCGAGAAATGCCGAAATCGTTCGATTCCTGCTCGAGGTGATCGTCTTTGGTTGCAGACTCTGACTCCTGGGAATCGTTGCTATAGCGTGGGGGATTGTCTCGTAGGCTCCACCATGCTCGTATGTTCTGTTTAGAGTTTGTTGCTAATGGTCTATGTACTGCGAACTTGTTTGCTTAAAACTGTAAAAATATAAACTTAGTATCTCATAACTTCCAGAAGAAATGGGTATATCAAAACTTTTTTTATTTTTAAAAATTCGATTTCGAAGCGAAAAATTCTGAAAAAATTCATAGATGTGCATTCTAGTAGCTAGAATATGCCTGATTTTTTTCAGAATTTTCAATTGAAGAATATAAGAGAAATTACGGGAAAACCTGATTTTCTTTGTCACCCCATTACTACCCCCCGTGTCAACATATAGGGTTGAAAATTAGCACACATTATTTTCTTCGGATAAGATATCGAACAGCCTATTCCAAATTCAATTTGGGGGCACTTTCAACCCCGTTATCCTGCTACACCCTCTATTTGGCTCCTGTACTGTGCAATGTGTACAAACAATTTTTATTTGCCACGAAGATTGTACTGTAGTATGAAAATCATAGAATATACAATTTTTCACGAACACCAAACATTAAACGCTGCGGCTCCCTCTAATTTTAGCACTTAGAAAGGGTTAATGGAAATGTTTCGCCACCCCCTAATCGATCGGAGCCGCGTTCCAAAGTCGCGAAAAATATTTTCCCCATAATTTCCGAGGTTTTGAGCGATGGGACGCGCAGGGGGTTGCATCAACCCCCTATCAACGAGCTTTCCACGACTGTCTGGAGACAGGGAGAAGCAGAAAATCAGGCAGCTCGAACAGCGAGCGAAACGACGCGACCGGCACTTGGCGGATGAAATTTCTCTCGGCGCGGTGATATCCTTCGGGGCTTTACGCCTTCAGCTCCTGCGGGCTCTGGCTTATATTCGGTCCACGGTGTAATAACGTTAAAGCTCCCCCGTAGTCCCGGTAAGAGAGTTCCTCAGCCTCTTCGCCGGTTATGAAAGATCGTAAAGCTTCCGTTCCAAAGGGGAGCACGCGCGGGAAACAAAGGGGGATGCGGCCGCGGTTTTCCTCTAATTTCTTCGCCACCTCGGGAAAAGATTTTCAATTACGGGACCACGCAACGTTCTTTAGAATCATGATTTAGCACCTCGGAATCTGTAAAAGTTGCTTCCCACAAAAGTTCAATCTTCTGACAAACTAACACGTTCATTCGTGATTCCGAGCAAATGTTCTACGTTTTATTAGTTATGAACGACACTAGTATTGTAAATCAATTTTTTCTGGAGGCTTTTTTCATTATTCATTACGTCGACTTTTATCAAATACTCCAAACAAGACTCGGACATTTTCATAGCTCTTTTGAACTAAAAAAAAAATATTATTTACTTCAATATTGTGACAAAGCATGTTCACAATTTGAGAAATATTGGTGCAGTACATTTTTCAAGATAAATTCACAAATATCCACTCGACACGCTAGAGGATCTCTAAATTTTTGAAGTGGCTACAAATTTTGGTAAGTTCGTGTAAAATAATTATATAAAATTCTAGCTCGTTTTAACGGTTGAACACCGTCAAGTAACGTTTTGCAAAATCTCTTTTCGCTCGGTAACCGCAAACGGATTGTCGAGTAGGGTGTTTTCAGAAAGGTATGCGACTCGTTCGCGGAAGGATAGCGGCTACTATGCGAAGTCTCGGGAATGTGGAACAAATCTAAAGTTGTCTCATCAAGTTTTCACCGTCGCCGTTCCTAGGAAGCACTCGCCCCGTTCACTTATTCATCCGCCGGGCGAAGCAGACTTTGTCCGCGGCCGGAAGCCGATCGATGAATCCTCCGCGCAGCTTGTTTCGCTTAAACTCGTCAGATGGAACGACAACTTCCGCTCTCTCGGCTCCCAAGTCCGAGAAACAACAATTCGCAGCCGCGGATAGTTCGCGGAAGCAGAAGCCGTCGGCGTTGACCCCCTTTTATGAAAATACTACGTTCGAACCCGTTACCCAGCGAACTTGTCCCTTCGTTGGAAAACGTTCTCATTTTTAATGAATAAATATTTCAAATCGGGACTATTTCAGTTCTGTCCATTTGCAAAATCGACTGACTCAATAATATCAGGTTGGACTTATTGAAAATTAATTGTCGTAAATAGACTGCAGATTCTATGCATTTATGACCAATATTCTCGATATATGTCAACAACACGGGTCTTGTCAGCGTCAAGTATCGTGCAGGAGACATACCCGAGCCGTGTTATGTTTACACTCCTCGGCGTCCGAGGCCTCTCATGCTTCGTGGCCTCTCATGGTGTATATCCCACGGTAGGGGGGTTAATTCCGCGACGTTTATCGTCCAGGCATTGGCGACATATACAGAGAAATCACTGTAAACCGGGGTGGTACTGAGTTGGGGTTGTCGTCGCACGAGCCTAAGGGGCGACTCACCTGTGTGTATGGAAAAAATTTCTAGGGGTCATGAAAAAAATTGTGGGACCTAAAAGAAGGATGTGGAACCTTTGAAAAAAATTTAGGACCCGTAGACATGCCATAGGGCCCACAGAAAAATTACAGGACCCAAAGCGACGACTGTATCGCCTACGAAATAATTGTAGCATTTGTAGACAACTGTAGAGGTGCATGAAGAAAATTGTAGAGCACAGGGAAAATTTCTAGGGGTCATGAAAAAAATTGTGGGACCTAAAAGAAGGTTGTGGAACCTTTGAAAAAAATTTAGGACCCGTAGACATGC
>JAQQRP010000113.1:0-13971 GCA_028454245.1 Halictus quadricinctus
CAGAATATACCAGAATGTATTAGAATCATACATGTACTAGAATATACCAGAATATACAAGAATATACATGACTATACCAGAATATGCAAGAATATACAAGAATATACCAGAATAAACTAGGATATGCTAAAATATACTAGAATATACCAGAATATACTAGAGTATGCATGAATATTCCAGTATCTACCAGAATATACCATAATGTATTAGAATCATACATGTACTAGAATATACCAGAATATACAAGAACATACCAGAATAAACTAGAATATACTAGAATATGCTAGAATATATTAGAATATGCGAGAATATACCAGAATAATATACTAGAATATACCGGAATATACCAGAATATACAAGAATATACCTGAATAAACTAGAATATACTAGAATATGTTAGAATATACTAGAATATGTAAGAATATACCAGAATATACTATAATATACGAGAATATACAAAAATATACCAGAATAAACTAGAATATACTAAAATATGCAAGAATGTACTAGAATATTCATGAATGTTCCAGTGCATACCAGAATATACTAGGATGTACCAGAATATACCATAGTATGAAAGTATACCAGAATATACCCAAATTTACTAGAATATACGAGAATAACCCAGAATATACCAGAATATATTAGAATATAGTAGAATATACAAGAATATACCAGAATGTACAATGTTGTATTAAAATGTGAGGATTTGGGCGGGAGCTTTTGCACGAATATTTTCAGAAGAAACCAAGAATAAAAATACGTGGTCCCGTGTCTCAGTATTGTTTCGTCCACTTTGGCGTTCAATGAGTTAAACAGGGTCTCATGAAAATCTGAAATTAGAACTCCGTCATGCGAACGAAAGGTTCGTCGCAAAAAACCCGCCGTGGAACTTTCAACAATCGTCGCAGGAAGTACCGCTAACTAGCGAGTAAGAAAATCCGTGTCCGGCTGCCATCCAATTTACGAGCTCCGCGTATTTCGAGTTCATTGTATTTCATCGAACTTTCGCTAACGTAATCGCCGATAGCAGTGGTACTCGATCGCAACGATATTTCAGGAAGTTCGCTAAGTATACGAGCCACAATATCGGGGCTCTGTGAAGCGTTCGATCGCGAGTTACGCGCAGCAGGAACAGAACGGAACAGAACGGAACAGAACGGAACAGAACAGTATGGAACAGAACGGAACAGGACAAGAAACATCTCGGCTATCGACTTTCGAGCAGCGATAACTCCGTTGAAAAGCTGGGTTCGTCGCGGCACCGGCCCTTATTAGAGGACGTATAAAGACATAATGTAATCTCGTTACGAAATAACACGGGGTCGTATCGGGGGGATATATTCCGTCTAATCCGGTCGGTCTCGCGCGGCAGGATAAAGGCCCGGAATATAAACCGGTGCCGGCGTTGGCGTTAAGGACCTGTTGGACGATAATTCACACCGCCGGGGACGTTTTATATTACGGCGCGTGATCGGCCGGCCGCTGTGTGAATAAATTAGACGTCCTCAAAAATTAACAACCCCGCGATAACCTCCCCGGCCCGAGGAAATGAAATATTTATGGATCGGTCCGGCGCCCGGCGAAATTTTTCGACGGTTTCGACCCTGTCCTAAACAGGTTTGAGAAGCGCGTCAGATCAGACGCGAGATAAAACACCATCGGTCACCGGTGTTTTCGGTGATCGCCCGGCATCTTGGCGAGTCATTTCACCCGCCACGGAAATACTGAATAGTTTGATTTGCGCCGGGAACCGGTTTTTATCCGATCCACCTCCTTTTTAATTCTTTCTCTCTCTCTCTGTTTTCTCTCTCCGTCTGTCGTCCTCTTTTCGTCTCTCTCTCTTCCCCGATCGTTCGATCTTTTAAGAATGATTCGCGCACGATTGATTCGGGGGACGGCCGACAGCTCTTCGACTCCGACTGCGTCCTGTCCGGTAATTAACCACTTTTTCTTCTGATCTCTGACTCACCCGGTAGAAGACACCCTTCTCCGCCCACTTCTGGTTCGAATATTAATAATAGACAATCGTGCACGGCTGGTAAAATGAATTTACACTGGTCCATGGCTCCCGAGATAGTAATTTTCATCCTTCACGAGAGTTTCTCCGATATTTTTTTATTTATTTAACATCCGATGTCTGGCTGCGAACGCCGCGGATGATCGGTGCTTTTTGCTTCTCCGGTGCTTCGACCTTGTTATCCTTGGCTTGTTAGGCTATCGGAATATTTTTATGATTTTTTCTACCGAAAACATAGAGCCGTATGATAATGTTCGAAAAATGATAAAAACCGGACTGTTCAACCCCTTGCCATACAATATCGATCCACACTGGTGCTGAAAATTTCAGGCAGGATGTGCTGAATATGAAAACCATTTAATTCCTTCAAGCTCAAATAAAATTCTATTCCCCTGCTGTCAATATTTAAGCTTTCGAGGAAATGTAAGCACACGGTAAACATACATTTTTGTTTCACTGTTGTAGCTGCAAAGAAAATCATACATTTCGATTTTCATGTAAAAAACATAGCACATATATATCATCTGTGTACAGTCTTTTTTTATAATCATTTCGTACGATTTTATCGCAAACATTTTATCAGAGATACTATCAGTCCTTGTTATCGTAGAATTAATTATCCTTCTAAAAGAGCAATTTAGTACTAGTACACCAGTACTAGTCTCTGAAGCACCACTAGAAATTGTTGTGACATTATTTCAAAGAAATTACAAAAAATATTACCAAATGTTTGTAACATTACAAAAATTGTATTGAATAGATCACTAAACATTTAAATATTATATGCGGAAATCGGATCAGTTTCGTACGAATCAAACGAAAATATTCTAAGACGGAAGAAAAATTTAGTTTTAGAATGAAAATAGCGCCGAGTGCAAAGGGTTAAACAAGGCGAACGAAGAAAATAATCCTAAACCTATTATAGCGAACGCGAAAACGCAAAACGCGACCGTTCGATGTTAAATCAGAATTGAACGCACACAAACAAGCGAATGTCTCTGACGAGAGGTTAAAGTCCATTTCAAGCTACATTAAACTATTTATTTTATTATGTTTCACGGCAGCCGGATCCATTATAAATGCATTAATCAACAGCTTTGCCTGCAGCCTGGGGACTGTCTCGCGCAAACGTTCGTCCTGTCAAAATTGCAAAGCGGAAACATTAAAATTTCGTTGTTTTTTCAAAGCGGGGAGAGCCTCTTCGTTCCGCAAACGCGAATATCGGGTTACCGCGAACGAAATAATAATTTTCTGCGCGTTTCTTGCGCCTTCTCGCCGATGGTGTATCGATGGCTGTTTGCGAAACAGAGTCGAACGAGAATAGATCGCGGTCGATATTGTGTTTCGCGTTTAATGCGTGGATCCCGGGGTCCGGCACGATTTATTCGGGTATTAAAAAGCGAACGCGTTAATAACGACGCGTGTGATGAGCGAATATTGCAATTAAGTTAAGCCCGGACGCGGCGCGATAAATGTTTTTCATATTTGCTTCTCGGCCGTGTGCTCTCCGCTCGGCTCGGCTCGCTCTCTCGCTGATGAAGTAGAACACATTGAAAAATGTCCGCGGGTTGTTGCTGGAATTACACGTTGCCGTGCACAATTACGATGAATTTTCACGGCGAACGTTCCCGTCGTCCGCGGAAATATTCAACGATTCGTACAAAAAAAAAAAATCTTTTAAAGCTCACCTCGCTCGTAATTCCGTGAAACGCGCCCCGTAGGAGCCCACGGAGTTTCGACTTCGAGCCTTCCGGTGCCCGCGGATTTCCAAAATATTTATTATCACCGTCCGGGGAATGTTTCCGGCTAATCTACGGCGCGTTACGAAAACAGAGGTGAAATTCCCAGGTAGATTCTCGTGTAGCGACGTGCCACGCCTGCGCGCTGTCCGAGAGGAAACTTTTTTTCCTGAGCGTTTTCTCGGCCCAACTCGGTCGCGAAACGACGCGATCCAAAAACTTCAACGCGGTTAATTGAATTGTGGACTATTCTTCTCATTAATTCTGTCCCGTAAATTTCCTGGGAACTGAACGAAACTGCGGGGAAAAGTTTTCTCATCGAGAAATAGGTCACGTGGTGTCATACTATCCAGCGGCGAACTTTTTTTTTCCTTTTTCTTTCTTGTTCATTCTCCGGGTGAGGCACTTTGCTACCTCGCGCCACACCGGCTTAAGTGACAAGGTCCATGGGTAACCATAGACCACGGTCGCAGAAACGACTTTACGGCGTAAAGGAGCCTCCTGTATATAGTGCTCCCGGGGCCCCTTGGGTGGGCCCACAGATGCGTGAAGGGAAGAAAGGACTGGGAAACATTGTCAGCCACAACAACCTCCACCGCCGCGGCGTTGTGTACAAACATACCCCCGGGCCTTGAAGAACCGCCCCGAAGATTTCCTAACAGCGAATAAATATTTCCGACGGTTTTGAACCGATGCTCCTACAGGTCGGCCAAGGGTGCGGACACGCTTCGTGGTCCATCGGGATTGCGGAACGATTTTAAACGGCCACCAGAATGGCCTTTCAAAGCCGGGCGATTGAAAAAATCAATCCGAGAAAGAGAATCGCTGGAACGGAAAATCTGAAAGTTAAAATCGCACGGTTTAGTGGCCACTGAAACGTCGTAGAGGGTGTGAAATCTAAGATCTGATTGACTGCTGTTGCGCAGAAGCTTCCCTTTTCTGCTCCGAGAGATTTTCAAGAAACGCCACTTTTGACCATCCGGTTTTGTCATCGGGTTCTTGGGGCACATGAGACATTTTTATGGGACGATATAACGAAAGTTGCCTCAATTTTTGCCGCTTCGATTATTTATACTCGTGATAAATGTCCAAAAAAATCTCTGCTTTTCTTTGCTACTGTTCAATAAATTCATAAATTTTGTTTGCTAAGTTCATTCGGATAAAATAATTTATTCGAGTTTCCTACGGAATAAAATTACTTATTTCTAGAATTTCTTGATGCAAATATTCTTCATTTTTGAAGGAAGGACACAACTTCACCGTTTCGGAACTTTATCCGGTGAGAGGATACAGATTTTTCGTTTATTTTTATAAATTAGTAGGAGAGATATGGTTTCACGAGAATATTCGGAGTCTACTCGTCACACGGAATTCATAAGTTTCGAGAATCCGGAAGTTCCGTTCCTCTCAAAAACGAACTAACGAGATTCTGCTTTAACAATATTCAAGAGCGTGCATTCAGGTCCGTAATATTTCACTACTTAGCGTCCCTATTGAATATTAATGCGGCATTCTACTAAAAGCTGTCCTTCCGAGGAATTCCTTTGGTGCTTCCTTTCTTCGGCGCAAACATACAGACTTCCGGGCGTAAACAGTCTTTTCTGATGCTCGGCCGAACAATTTCGACGGCCATTACAGGTAGCCCGGAACGGCTAGAGAGCCTCGGTCGGGGTTCTAGGATGACACTGTGACACTCAATACTTCTTTCGGGACACGTTTTCACCACCGACCATCGGCTCGAAATCTCTCGAACGGCACGCTTAAATTCACAAACAAACGCGCGCGGAGAAACGACACATCCCGCCGCGATCTCTCGAACGCGTTTCGGTATTCCCTCTAGCCTCGCGTTTCTTCGAAAATTCCCTTTCGTGAAAATATCATGGGGGGCCGCGACTCGGATAGAAAAACGAGGCTACGTCGCTAAGGTTTCCGTAGTGCTCGCGAAATGCCACCGGAAGTGCCTGTCCCGTTCAACTCTCGGATAATGGACACCGGAAAATTCAAACATAAATTGCACGTTCGTGATAGAATTTCTTTGGAAGAACATGTGCAAATGTAAAAGCACACGCGGCCACGTGATAATGACAGATATTTGAATACTCGTCCCCCCTTCTCGAGTCTCCCACAGACACGTTTAAGTCGCCCGGCGAAATTTTCATGTAATCCAATTTTCTTTGATTTTGTACAGTAAAATTGAAATCCTTAGGAAATTAAAATTTTTAAATTGAAAACGGGGCAGGTCCAGATTGCGAGATTTGTTCAATTTTTATTTCAAACGCTCAGCAATGTGTAAAAATACGTAGAACTTCAACGAGTATGATTTTACTGGAAAATGGATCCCGGTTTTTGCACCGAGCTTTTCAATTTTTGTTCTCTTCCGGGTCAAACTTTGGAGAAAAATTAGGTCGAATACTAAAATGAAAGTTTGAGCATTACGAATTAATTCAAATAATCATTTGTTTAAGATATAGCAATCGACATGTTGACAGGCCAGGATTGATAGTAAAATAAATTGACATTGGAGGAGGGGGTGCAACAAACTTAATAATGCTATCATTCCTGGCAGTATGACAAGTGGAATTTCAATTGTTGCTGAGATATTATTACATACATACGATTACATAATAAGAAAAGAAACCGGTGTTGTAATATAAGTCACCGTGGACTTTTATAACCGCGTGTCAGTATCGCGGGCTAGAATACTTGACTTCTCTCGTGTGGTTTAAATATATGACGAAACCCTGACGATGCATTCACCGGGTTCGAGCCTGCTCTTCCCATGAAGCGAACGATCGTTGTTACACTAGTCCTGATTGAAAGTACAACGTGAGGAGCATGACAGCCTCTGATCAGTCTGTTATTACGCGTCTGTCAGTCTCTAGACAGTGTAATATCCACGTACAAGTGACTTCCCGTTGATTTCTATCGCTCCTTTGCAAACAGTACAAACAAAAATCCGCTAATCTCACGTTCTCGCGCGGAACGCGTCGAAAAGTCCCGGAAAAATTACCGAACCGCTTTAAATTCAACCTCCAATCCACGATTCCAAGGAATTCCATTTTTCTATTACATTCCCGTTCAATCCTGTGTCAAGAAATTCTCAGCTGCGAATCATAAACGTTCCAAACAAAACACAGGTCACTAATTCAATAACAAAACTTCATTACTTTCTTATGGGACTTTCATCAAAATATTTCTAGATTCCGCATCAAAGAATAATCTCCTAGACGGCATTTGTCGCTGCTAGACCCGTGTTTTTTGACATACAGCGTGTAGTTGACATATATCGAGAATTCACTGTAATGCGTTCCAAATTTTTGGACTGCCAGGCACCCCTAAAATTCAACAAATGCTTTCGATACCTCTATCGCAATTAAATTCGTGCTCCAGCGTGCTCATTTCTCAAGAAAAGAGGATCGGTAACGAGTATTGGCTTCCACGATGAATCGTATCAAAGCGCCGCGGAAGAAGAAGTGCATCTGCCTGTCCATTCTTCCGCTGCTCCCCTTTAGTAACAATAAGATGAAACTTTTCATTCATCGCGCTCCAATTTGCCCGCGATCAGCGCCGAGTTCAATATACGGAGAGGGTCGGAGAGACACACGTGGACCGGACAGTACCTGAGTATCGTTTCTGACGTCTCGGTGGGTGCTCCCGTAGCACGCATTCGCCTAATCGCAGATGCCTAACGTTTCCTGCGGCCGTCGCCGAGGATCCCGAGCCGAGCGATTCGTCTCGGACACGGTGCTTCCTTTTGAGATAGGGCCACGCAAAGGGGTTACGGGCCTTTTTCTTCTTCGGCCCTTACACGATTCTTCAGTCTTTTTTTTTCTTCTCTTCCCGTAGCACGCTCTCTCTTTTTTTTTTTTTTATTTACGCTCCGAGCATTTCCATCGCAGTGGGGGTGTCCAGCCTCGGCAGTCGGTCACAATGAGAGCTAAATTCGACGCGTCCTTCCTCCTTCGAGGTCACTCTTCTCTCCAACGAATGCTCTCTCTCTCTCTCTCTCTCTCTTTCGTTCTCCCTCACCGGCCAGACGATTCGAAGGCCTCAACCGAAGCAGATAGTCAGATACGGGCGCATAAAAGGTGAAGGAATCTGCAACAATGAGGCAACAATGAACCGACGCGCACCCCGCTGCCTGTCAACCGACGACGGACTTCTGCGTTTTGTGGGAACCCCATTTATATGTTTTTCCTAACGTACCTGACCCGGCCGGCGTGGCCAGCGTTTCTCAAGCTACGATGATGCTCGTCGAACCGTGACCGAATTCTGTAATTTAATAGCCGGGCCCGACGCGGTGGTTTGTTATTAAAACGAAAGACGGACGCGAGAGAAACCGACTGAGAAACCGCTCGACGCGTGTAACTGTTGACCTCTGCTTAGCAACGAACCAGCGAAATCCGTTTGCCAATTTATGGCACTCTTTTTGCCCGACCCGATGCTGCCGAGATTCGACCACTGGCCAGCCAAAGAGTATCAGATCGTCGAATCTTTGGGGGAATTATCCTGAAATTTGCTGGAAGGTCGGCCCGTAGGTGCCCGGGAAGCATTTGCATCATTTTATTTGAATACATTCAATATTCAGTATAACTTGTTGTAAAGAACCGAAAGTAAAATTCAAATTAAAGTATAACTTCTGGGCTCGGTTCTTTATAACGAGAACCAGAATACGGAGCCTGTAGATATATCGACACTAATGCGTTGATATATCGATAATTCCAATGGCGATTATCTGAGAATTTTTAACACTCCGTGGCTGGAGACTTTTCAGTGGATTTTTCAACAGCAACGGCGATTTTAACTCGAGAACCAACAATTTACCCGCAGAATAATTAACTTTTGCTTTCTTTGTAACGAGGAACAGAACGAGGAGACTGTAGATGTATCAACACATTAGTGCGGATCTTTATGCAAAATAACAATGTTTTGCTAGGATCGTGGACGGTGGGAATTAGATAAAAATTTATTTTATCCCTTAAAAAATCTTTTGCGTTGAAAACATAAAAATATTCTTAGATTTCTCCAATTTTTTACTGTTTTCTATTTCACCCATCCAATTTCTTCATAAATGCATAAAAATCGGCAGTCTATATATCATTAATCTGTTGAATATCAACACTAATGTGTTGATATATGGATTACTCCACTGCGATTATTCGATAATTTTTAAAACTCCGTGGCTGGAGACTTTTCAGTGGATTTTTCAACAGCAACGGCGATTTTAACTCGAGAACCAACAATTTACCCGCAGAATAATTAACTTTTGCTTTCTTTGTAACAAGGAACTATATCAACTGAGGCTATATCAACACTAATTTCTTTTAAACCTCCATGGCTAAAGACTTTTCAATGGATTGTTCAACAGCAACAGCAATTTTAACTCGCGAGCCAACAATTTACCTGCAGAATTTACCTTACAGAATTTCGTTTCAGATTGGAACATGAAAGAAAATGTCTACGCTTCCTTCTGTTGCAACCACTGGAAATCCTATGAACAGTATTCCAGTAGGTAAATTGTTACCAAAAGTTGACATCACTTTCTTTTCATTTCCACCGCAACACACTTCCGCTAAAAAACTAAATTCTTACCTCTGCCAAACGAAAAAAAGGAATATTCGCGTAAAGATCATCCGGCAAACTGTAAAAAAACATTTTAAACACAGGATCTGGAGTAAAAGCACATTTCAGCGAGGAATGTTTTATTGTATGTACTCCCGAAAACCTTTCAACGACTGCGTTAACAATCGCGCTCCAGTTCCGCCTTCGGATCAATCCCGATCCATCAGCTAGATCCGAAACACCCTTGGATTAAAAAACCGGCACTTCACAGCCTGCGTGGAATTAACCACCGCACCGTCGAAAAGCTGGCCTAACCGGGCCCACCGTGGAAGGCCCCGAAGAGAAATGCTCTCATCTCCGGATGACTTTCAGGTCCTAGACCTGCAGGTCAGATTTTTCGAGCGTCAGGTCGGTTCGAGTTAACTGAGCACCCCTGGGACTGTTTCTTAAAAGGCACAATATGGAATAATAGGATTACATAAACAACGGCAACAAGACATTGTGGTCGCCGGGTAGGTAGGAAGCTAAGGGCGGAGGGCGGGGTGAAGCAAGAGGAGGACGGCGGAGGGTGCAGTTGGCCGGGGAGACATTTGCCAGATTGCGTTCGGTATTGAGCCCGATACTTTGTGGATTTCGGACAATAAAACCACCACCACAACCGGCACCAACACCATCACCGTGGGCCAGCACCGACGGGCGTTCGGGTATCGTCGCCGTCTTAGTCACCTACCCTTCGGTTTCATTCAAGTAGCGACACGCCGATGCTTTCTATAGGGGCGCCAGCACAGTCGCCATGGCCTTACCACCCCACTAGGGAATTCCACGGTTAGATGCGTCCTCTCCACCCCTGTCTCGATGGCCGGTGCATTGTCAAAATATTGGCGTCGATCGGATCGCGCGAGCCTTTGTGCGTCGCCTCATGCCCCGAGCTGACTTTTTCCAAAGCCGCGGGACGCCCCACGATTTTCTGAAAGACCTCTCTCTTCGATTTCTCCCACCACCCTCTCTCTCTCTCTCTCTCTCTTTTCTATCTCTGGCTCTCTATTCTCGCGCGTTCGAAAGACTTCTCTCTCTCTCTCCGATTTTCCCCTCCCTTTTTCTCTCCTCCGTCTCTCTACCCCCGCCATTTGACGCTCGATCGTGTGTGTACGCGGACGATTCTCCCTTTCCACGGAATTTTGCGGCGTCGCAGGTATCTGTTACCTCGGCGTCGCGTGATCCAGAGGACCTTTGTCCTCGGGAACGATCGACGCTCGAGGAGCCTTTCGATTCACCGAGACACGAATTTGTGATTCTCGAAGGGCGCCTTTGTTGCCCCGGGCCACCGCGGTTTCACGTGGTCCGTGCGAAAAAGATAAATGACGCGCGAGATCTTGACTCGGTCTTCTTCCTCCTCCTCTTCTTCTTCTTCTTCTTTTTCTTTTTCTTCTTTTTCTCCCTCTCTGTCCGACCACCACCACCGTCCTCCGTCTTTCTTCGATGCTTGTTTCTTGCGGTTCTTGGTTCTCTGTTGCGGGTGTTGCACGCGCGACTGGTCCCGGCTCCCTCTCCCGTTTCCGAGGGAATCTCGAAGGGAGGAAGTTCTGCCGATTTTCACGAGCAGACCGATCTCGTGATTTAACCCGTCTTCTTTTTGCGATCGCGTGCGTCCGATTTTATTCGAATTCTTCACCGTACTTTCTTTCCAATGAAGGGCAAAAATGAACCGACGTGCTTTTTGTTGATAGTAATAATTTACTTGTTGTACACCGCGAAAGAAAATGACAGGAATTCGCCGATTGCTTTCTACCAGCAGTTATTCTGTTTAAGCTCGTGCGCGATGTAGTTCGAATTTGATTAGAACACTTTCGTACTCTCTTACGGGAGCACAGGTGGACGAGTGCGTTTTTTTTAGGAAATGGTGGTTGACTTGTTGTGAAAGAAAGTGACTGGAACTTGTTATTAGTAGACTGCGGATTTGATGCGTTTATGGTAAAAATCAGTACGTACAGTACAAAGCAGGGGAGATATTAAACAAATTTAAGAACGTCAACGTCCTTGTTTTCAGCTTAATAATGATGGAATTTCTTCATTTTATTTATCATGGAATAATTAAAAGAATCGATGCAAACGTTCTTTATTCTGCATGAAGATCCACAGTATAGTTATTCAGCACCTACGGCAGTTGAAGAGAAGAGAGAATAATTGTACATTCATAGTATTCAATCGCACAATATTCAAAAATAGAATTTTCAGAATTGCCAATTTTCGTTGGCTCGAAATACGCGGTCGAGTTGATTAAAATTGATCGAAAATGACTTGTTTTTTTTAGAGAAGAACGAAGAAATTTGACCTACCCTAAAAAAAAAAAATAAAAATATTCTAGTGAATAATCCTTGTAAAAAAGGTACAGTCATTAATGTTCCAATTTTGACAAATATACAGAACCATCATTGCATAAAGAAACGGAAGTTTCTGAAAATGTTAAGACAGGACACAAAAAAAAAAAACGACACCGAAGCACTGCACCTGGAATTCATGCATACGCATCGCGCGATACAAATTTGTAGCCAGTTAAAATACAGTTCAATGGTTCACCGGTTGTAGCCAATCGATTTTATTTGCTGTATCATGCAGCACGATACTTTTTTTTTTCTCCTCGAAATACGGCTGCAGTCCTGGCGCGAACGTGATAATAAAATGGAGCCTGCAGCCGGGAAAAGAGACGGGAGTTCGTGCGAAGCAATAAATGGGTCAAAAATTATTTAGGAGTCGAATAAAAGTGTTCCGACGTTAAACGATTTCCCGAAATATTCCTGCAGGCTTTCCCGGGCGTAAATTTATTGTATAATTTACAAACACGTTCTAAAAGGTTACATTGTCTCACGCGAGGCAATCGATAAAATTGCGGGCTGCTGCTTTCTGGTCTATTATTTATTCACCCTTCCTGTCATTGTCTCTCGGCTACACGCAGAATGTGACTTCGATACTAATATGGGCGCTGCACCGGGAGCTTTTCATTATTCATCATGGAAATACAAATCACACGATCTGCCAGGAATATATAATTATTGCGCTTTTAATAACTCTATCGCTCAAACGGGAAAAATACATTTTTTTCACGCCCAGTTTGTTTTTCCGTATTTTGTGCGACGATATCCAAGAATCAACAATTTCATTTCAGGAAATCAATTGTAGTTCTTCTTAAATATCTAGACTACAGGATATTAAGACATTTTCCAATAATTTAAGTGAAACAGATAAATATTTTTGGATCAGGAACGATTCAAGGATCTTAATTTGTATTCAAGAAGCAAAATCAAGGTTCTTGTTAAATCGATATACAGAAGGATCTGAGGACCTTTTCGATTAACTCAATAAACTAAATGCCAAAGATTTGTTCGTCAAACAGTTTACATTTTGTATTTAACGTGTTAATATTCGAGGGTCGTCATTTTATTTTTTAAAGAAACCCAGCTGAAGCTCTGTTCAAGCTTGTGTTTAGAATAATCTGAGGATCTGGAGGATAGCAAGACTGTAAATAACTCGATTGTTTAAGAAACGATAAATTTTTCACTGAACACCATCGATACGCGAGGGTTCCCATTTTTGTTGGAGAAACCCAATCGAGGTTCTTGTTAAGCAGATATCTGGAAGGATCTGAGGATCCGTCAGGATCTAGAGGACAGAAGGATCCATCGATGCGACCCAGAGAGTGTTGACTGAAGTTTCCATCGGCCGAGCGAGACGTTCAATGGCGGTCGAGATTTCCAGCGGCGATAAGTTTTCGGTTCCGCAGCCGCTATAAAAGGACTAGCACGATATTTAAAAGAGGAGCGACAACAATTACCCCGACGGCAGAAAATAGGAAAGACGGTAAGCCGGCCGGTATCCATAGTAACCGCGGTGAAGACGTTTATCGCGATTTTCCAAGCGCGCACCGTCGACTCCGTGGAATTCAAAAAGGCGAGAACGACGCTAAAAAGGGGGCCCATAGAAATTGCTTATCGTTGATCGCGTACGAACGTCCCCGGGCGGACCGCAAACTGCTGGCCATAATCGCAACACGGTTAGAACAGTTTCGCGAAACGTGTACGCGCCGCTGAATCTACACCGGGCTCTGCCGTGTTGACGTTTCTTATGCACACAACCTGGCCAACGACAAATATCAATTATTAGGACGAGCTTCTTCCTGCTGTTTCACCTGATCCTGTGGCAAGGATCCCGTAGACATTCCGACCACAATGTCCCGACAAGTTTGCTTTCTCTGGTATCGCTACGAAATAAATACCAAACACGTCTCTCAAACATTCACGATCTACAAGAGATTGAATAATTCAAACGAGACGAAACATCAAAAGCTTCTGAGAAAATGTTGCAATTAGAATTTTATTGATAGGTACCTTCTTACCTGCGCACTATCGTGGTTACCTATAAAATTGTAACATAAATTTGGTTACACAGATATAACATTCCACATGTTCTTCATCACAAAACGACACTCATAACTTGTTACCTATAATACATGCGTCCCCTCGGACAAATGATTTTCGATTTTGATGTGTGCATTCAAGTCTATTTGCATTTACACTAACGAGCAAAACTGAGTCTACACTATTTGAAGCAACATAACTTTTTAAAAATTAGATCAAATCACTTGAATTTTATTGA
>JAQQRP010000114.1:704-13971 GCA_028454245.1 Halictus quadricinctus
TAAATAAAAAAATGTATCTTCTGAATCTTTTTGCAGAGATTCTGGATGATGCAGATATTTCATAAGGGATACAACAATCTTGTCTCTTCTTTTAGATATTTCTTCTTTAATAACAACAAGAAACTCATTACTCGATTCAGTATTCAGTTTTTCTAAAGTTTTATATAAGAATTTCAAAGAATTTAAGAATTTATATGTTATAAAATAATTGAGATTCATAAGAATTTTCCTAGATTTAAATTTCTCGAGAAATACTGGAATTTCATAAAAATTGTAACTAACTTTTCTTTTCAAAAACACTAAACTTATTCGGCCTAATTTGAAAAAAATTATGCGGTTTCAAATAGTGTGTAATCAATTTTACTCCTTACTGTAAGTGTACAGGAAATATTATTTAATTTTATTAACTGTACGTAAGTATATGTCCGCCACTGTAGATCGTAGGACACTTCACTCTTTTTTGCTTTGTAATTGAGATCAAGAAATTGTTTACCCAGCAACCAGCTAGGTGTCCATTTATTATATTCCTCCTAAGGACTTTCTATATTCTCACCAATTTATAGTTTATTTATCGACACGAAATCCCACTTGTTTATTTAACGACGGAAGTTGAGAGGCAAGCGGTGGGGCAGCTGAAACTTTGTGTTTTTATACGTGTTTCGATACTTTTCTGCGTCGGCCGCCACGAGCTGTTCCAACGGAAACGATTGAAAAGGTTTTATACGACAAGTAGCTGAATCACGGTGAACACCGGCAATCGATACAGTTCTACGCGATCGTCTTAACAAGTTCCTCGAGGTGTAATTAACGCTGAACAACTTGGAAAATTGTCCGAGGATGCTTTGTTCAACCGGCTCGCGTGGTTTACGCGGCAATTTCGATGCTCGAGTGTCGTGGTATTGGCATCGTATTGTAGGAAAGTTCGGTCTGGGACGATACCTCGGAGGGTTCGCAAGTTCCGCGAACTTCTGCATCGACCCGACCAAGAAACTGTGCAGACGGATGAGGGGAAAAAATGGTGGGGCTAGAGAACGCGGAGAGGAGCAGAATTTGTACAGGTTGTTGGAACTGTGCATTCCGCGAGGCAACAGTCCCTGTTTCCGTCTATTTCCAGCAAAACGGCGAGCGTAAAACGCGGGGTTTGGAATTAGAATTCTAAACCGAACAAGGTCACACAGTATCGGTATACAATCATAAAGTACTTGAACACGTTAATAATTTTCTTTATCGAAGCGGCTGTGCCGTGATAGACTAGATAGATTATACTAGAATATACCAGAATATAGTAGAATATACGATTTTATTTTGCATAAATAGCAGCAGTCTGCTTAAAGCATATTATACGTACAAAGGATATATAGTGATTTCTCTATATATGTCACGAAGGCCTGGATGATAAACGTCGCAGAATCATCCCCACTACCGCGGCCTCGAAGCTTGAGGAGCGGGTTACCTAGGAGGCGGAGGAGTGTAAACATAACACGGCTCGGTTATGTCTCCTGGACGATACATGACGCTGGCAAGACCCGTGTTGTTGACATATATCGAGAGTTCACTGTATTTCGTATTACTTAAGAAAATGAACGACCGTTCAGCTTCTATAATAATTGAAATATTAAAAGGTCTGTAAAAAGAATGGTATCGCAACAGTGAAATAACGATATAACAATAACAGTTCTCTGCGAAGAGTGTTGTTACGAAAGAGTTTCAAAGGATAACGTTGGCGGCTTTGTTTGTAGCTCACGGCAGGATTCATAAAGGTCTCTCAGGCCGCCGGGCTATAGTCTTTTTTAACCCGCCAAGGATTCAATCGACGACAAAGTGCAATTATGGTTCCGCCCACTGGAAAAAGCTTTCTTCGAAAGTTTCCGGTTGCAAGTAGAGCAGAACCAGCTCTCGAGTAACGGTGTAAAATGCGAGGTGACGGCGAACTCTCACGACAATCGTAAAGACAGCGACATATCCCTCTACGGATGCTGCAGATAAGGGGTCGCCGCCATAAAATATTATAGTGTTCTGTTTCGGTGCACGGTTGCGCTCGTGGGATGCCAATTCCAGACTGCCTGCAAACTATTCTGCAATTTATAAAATTACTATTTGCATTCGATTTCTCTTGCGTCGTATTTTTTCGTTCCCAATGTTGGCGGTACTAGCCAACAAAAAAATTATTGTACTGCAATTAAAAATGTTTCTCGTAATTTTATAAATTCTTACTGGTTCACTAAAGACATTAACCCTTAGCACTCGAATGGCGACTGTAAGGCGCCACTAAAAATTGCTGTATCATTATTCAAAATATTTTTTACATTATTAAATTTGTGTGTATTTAAAAAATTACTAAACGCGCCATTTTCGTATGTATAACACGAAAAAAAAATATATAGAAGGGTAATTTTCTAGGTTGGAAGAAATGTTTTGTTTGGAGTTAAAATAGCTTCGAGTGCAAAGGGTTAAAGCACGTCAATGTTGTTGCAGATTTGTAGAAATTGATATTAGAAACGTTTTTCATGAAACAAAATTATACTCAATTGTTAGAATATTAAAAATTATTGGTTACATAGGATTTACCTAAAGAGGGCCCATAGATCTAGTAGGCCCTTTTTCCAGGAATGCCCACAATTACATTAATTTATAATTTTTCCTACCAATTTTAGGGAACTTTTATTCAAATACGTATGTACCAAAGGGTACTCGCAAGTTTGAAGTGTCCTTCAGACTTTAAAAATTCGTTTCCAGCAGAATATTTATAAAACATACAGTTTTCAACCAAGTCGGATAATCTCGCGTATGTGCATTCACATGTGCATGGAAAATATTCGTTCATATAAAAACAGAAGTGTGCTTCAACTTTTGGACATAGACGCAAATAACGAGTTCGATTGGTAGAAAATAAATGGTCAGTGGTACAATATTCTGAATCATTTTTACCGCGTGACAAAGTTCTTTGCAATTCAAACGAATTGAAGTGAATAGCGTCAGTTTTCGTGTTGATAAACAAATTGAATAACAAAACACAATTATTTTCTCAAACTGAAAATGTTTGCTTATTATAAATTCTCGACTTGCTTTAACATTTCTTAACAAAAGAAATCGTATCCGAGAAATAACGATAGGAAAGTCTGTTTAAGAATATAATACACGGTACAGTACATTTCCGGAATAAATTTTGGAATCTCTGCTCCAACAGTAAGGGGCGAGAATTATTCCGAGATGTAGGAAGCGAGGCAAAGGGAATGTATGCTCGGAATATCATACAAAGACGTCACGTACGCCCCTGCCTCCGGCCTACGTATGCTTTTCTTGTCGCAGAATCGGACTATTTCATTTCAGTTTTATCTTTACACATAGCCAGTTTAGTACGCACAATGTTCCTGCGGGAATTTTCAGACTCGCAATAAATTTCAATCCGCTCACTTTCCCTTCCGTTTTACTAAATCCAATAGATTCGTATCTGCAGTATTCGCATTTTCTATCACATTTACAGCAGGCTATAAACTGCGGACGTAGGCATTTCAATTTGCAAATGACAAAAATAATTCAACTTTTCCTAGGCAACTCACATACAGTATTTACTCTATATATATCCGAAATGCCTATCCGACAAAAGTCCACTACCGCGGGGGTATACCCCGTGAGGAACCACGAACGTTCAGCGTGGATCAAAGAATAGTATTTCCTGGCCGATATATGTCCCTGGTTGGACCCGTGTCTTGGACATGTATCGAGTAAACACTGTACAGTAAATTATCGTTGTATGTCGGTAGCGCCGTTCTTTTCTCTGACACTCATACGAAATCGGTGGTTCTCGCCGAGCGTCCCATTTGAAATACACAGGGCACGCTGGAAACCTAGGAGTCATCCCGCGTGAAAGTCATGGCATACAAACATGACTGACATTCAAACGGAAAGAACATCCGTCTCCGATATAATGTTGCACGGAGAAGCGGACAGCGAAACTCGAGAACAATGCATACATTCACCAATATATTTGTGGCATTGTTCTGATTAAAATGATACCAAACGCGATATAATTCGAATCACATTTACACTAATTTCCCGTTAATGTAATTGTAACGGGAAGTAACTTTCATCGTTCATTACACAAGAAAATATTGTCGCAATTATATCATATTTGGTATCATTTTAATCAGAATAAAAAAATAAAGAAGTTTTGTAATTGGATTAGTAGTGGTCTTCTGGTCTCACACCGATATGGCCGACAATGTTGTCGAGAGATTCGGCCACTCACCGCGGTGGTGTGAGGTGTTCGACTGACTTGGAAACGTGAGATTGGCACTGACGTACAACGATAATTTACTGTACATCGAAGGTCCTATAATTTTGCGCGGCGCTGTAGACGCAGGAGGATTCGTTGAACAGACGATGCGGGGAAAAACCGACGCGGAAATTTCGCATTGGCACGGTCCAGCGAACGCGGTCGCAAGCTCGCGGAAAGTGAAGTGGCCGCGCGGCCATCGAAAGGGGGAAAGGTGAGCGTCGGCGGACAGGTGAGAGGTCCCTGGCGCGCGGCGCACGGAGATCCGAAGCGTGGTCGGTGCGTTCGTGTCGAAAGCGCAAAAGAGAGTAACCGTGGAGAAGAGCGGAGCGTGTTTTCTTCCAGCTCCTTGCGGCGAGATTACTTCCTACGGTCCTCATTAGAACCGCGCCGGACCCGGATAGTTCATTACCGGCGATCTTATCTGCGACTTGTTCTTCCACGAGACTTCTCTCCGTCGTCCGGGGAGAGTAGAAGATCTCTTTCTTTTTCTTCTGTTCTTCTTTTTTTTCTTCTGCTTTTACTTCTCCACGCGGTCCGAAGGAGAGCTCTCTCTCCCTTTCTACGTTTCCCACGTTCCGCCGTTCGGTTAATTAATAAGCGCGATCTTCCTCGGAAGCACGTGCCAACGAGCCCGATACACTTCGATAATACGAGTGGGGGAGAACACCGAACGCGGTTAGGCAAAGGCCGAGAGAACTATCGTCGTTTATTTTGCGAGAGCGGTCATCGCCATCGCCATCGCATCGGTTCGCGTTCGGATCGCTGCTATTACGTAATTGGATAGAAACACCGGGCAACGAGAGGCGTGTAACGAGGCGAGCCATTAATCCAGAAATCTCGTTACCTTGTCCGTTTGGTCAATTACACTGATCAGTGTTTAGAACTGCACCCGCATAAATTAACCTGTGGCCCTTCACGCCGCGGTCAACAGGTTTTCGAATGAACCCTCTGCCTCTTTTCGAAACTTCATGGGAATTCTGCTCACTTTGTGTACAGCAACCTTACAAATAGGATTTGTTACAAATAGTATAAGGCGATAAGGTAGAGTGACTACATTACCGACAAAACATGGTTTTACGTGTCTCAAGTTTTCGTCCTTATATAAGAATATTTTGTCGCTACGACAGTGGGAATACTTCTGGGACTTTTGTCGGTTAGATATTTGCGACATATATCGAATAAAGACTGTATACATTTTCGATTTATCTAGAACCGGAGACTTCGACGTAGGATCTATCCTCCTGAGAAAAGTATGTTCAATATTTTCAAAAATCTTGGTCCGATGTAAGGGCCCGGTTTTTGTAGATTCGCGATAAGGTAGAGTGACTACATTACCGACAAAAAATGGTTTTACGTGTCTCAAGTTTTCGTCCTTATATAAGAATATTTTGCCGCTTCTAAAGGGCTCATTCGAAAGAGGAAGGTTCAATCTAGTGCGCGCTGATCAGGAGATGCCGAGATTATGCAAATATTTGGCAATATAAGCGTTAAAAGTAGACCAAAAATTGAAGATGTGCATGCCGTGGAACCGAAGCATTTTTATGCCATTGGATGAGTTTTTTGGATGAAATCGAGAGCAGCGCGCACTAGAAAATATCTCCAGCTACAAATTCAGCTATATTTTGTCTTGATTCTCTGCGAGATAAAGCCAAAAACTTGAAAAATTTGAAAACTTGTTTCTGGCGTCAGAATTCATAATGTCGATAATACAGAGCAAAAAATGTGACAAGTTTAGTCACAGACTTAAGACCCGTTGGATCAAGACCAAGACGGACCTTAAGTCTGTGTCTGAAAGCTGTGAATGGAAATTATTAATTAAAAAGTCACGTGACTTTAGTCAGACTGTGTTGTGTCGCACCGAGGCCTTTCTAAAGTTCTGTAAAAATTTATTAAAACTGAACAAATTCAAATGTTCCAAAGATGCCAGATGTTCTGGGACTTTTATCGGCTAGATATTTGAGACATGTATCGAGTAAAGACTATACACTATGAAGAAATGATTAAAAATTTGGATAGTCACATTCTTGCTATTTTTACAAAGTTGGAAAATGGTCACTTTTAGAACTCCCGTAAACCCAGTGTTAACCATTCCATTTACAGTTTTCTGAGAATATCAAGTAAGATGCGAACATGTTTCACCTTATAAATATGTAACAGGTTTTTATTAAACGAATCGAACGTTAAGATATCGGGGAGGCAGACGTAAATTTTCATTAATTGAGTGAAACGAGAAGATTTCGAGGAGGTAAACCGGTCAACAAATGCAAACCGAGGCCATAGGTGTTAATAGAACACCATATGGCGCGGACAGTAGCAAACCAGTTGAAAACAGTTAGGTATGTCGCATATAGTATGGTCATAATTTAGGGAAATTAGACTTGTAATGAGTCAGTAACCGGTAGAGCGTGGAAATTACGGAACACGAAGGAGGCAACTGTCAACGTTTCAGGTGGTACCGCAGGGAAATGAATTATTAATATGACTTTTCATGAAAGCAGGGTGGCACAGAGGGTTTTTACCGTTCTAAAAAGCTAAATAGACTCAATTATCACCATTTTATTATCTTCTGTCCCGGATTAATTTTAGTACTCCAACAGAATAAAATTTTCAATTACGCTTTTAATGGCTTTTAATCGTATCCGAACATTATTCTCACATCCTTATGGTATTTCCTAATCGTCGAAATTAACGACCCGTGCTTTATTTCTTTGCCTCTGTTTGCAAAGGGTAATAATGCCTAACTAAAAAATTTAAAAATAATTCGAGGGATTTTTAAGATCAAAAATAGAGAAAAGGATACAGACTACTGCTAAATATTTATTTAAGAGTTTCCAATAGTTTATTTTTAATATAGTAAAGCAAACTATACTCGTGTTACTTTTTAGGAATTGACGATCCAAGAGTTTTGTGCAAGCATTTGCAGTTTATTTTACAGAATTGCACAACTCTGCAGCGAACTGTTGCTTACAAATTGTTTTTCCTTTCGATAAAATATCAGCATTCACAACAAATGAATCCCGGCAGTCCCCTAGTCTCTCCGTGAGAGTTAAGCGGAATGGAAACTCCCCCGATCTGTATACAAAGACGTCTTATTCAAAAGGACCCTTTTCCCCGTCATTCGCCATTCTTTCCGCCATTTCTCTTTCTAAGCGACTCGATAACAACCCACTTTAGCTTGGAATCGCGAAAATTGACAAAAGCACACAATGCATTCAGCCTGTCTGCGAATCGACGAAGACTTCATCGTGAAGTACGATGTATCGGTACACAATACGAATATGTACATCTTTATATTTAAAAGAACACTAACGGTAAAGACTCCGGTTGAACCCAATTACTATTGTTAAGGAAACAATAGCTTTCAAGGCAGAACTTCCCTTTCCGTTTAAATAACCAGTGATCAAAAAATGTTGAGATTGAAAGAAAACATTATGAACGTCTATGGGATAAAAATTATTATAAATTACACGATGCACACGAACATTAGCATATACATCTGCAGCGAAATATCGAGATAAGTGCTCATAAATTACTCATCTGTCAATACCAAGATGAGATTTATGTGTACAGAAAAAAAAAGGGAATTAATAGGAATTCAAGACGAACGGTGATGCTTCCAATTTATCAATATATTTCACTTCACCAACGGGAAAGATAATCCGCCGAATAGAAGCAAAAACAATCGAGTCCAAGGCTTGTTAAACAGTCGTGACGGAGTTTAACTAGGTCGCAAGGTTGTCTGTCAATTCTTCTCAGCATTGGTGAGAACAAGGGAAAGCAAGATATCGACTTTTGTGAATGCTCCAATTTCTCGGAAACAATGGGCTCCGATGACCCTGCAAATTACAGGGGATAGTAATCGAAAGCTTCATGAAAAGAGATTAATTGCGGCGAGTTTCTTTCGCGTTCTATCGAAATAAATCGAAAGCAAAGAGAACAGCCCGTAACAGTTTGTTAATAAAATGGTAAAGAAATGATAAAGAACGAGCGACTCGATCGTCACGCAACAGTTGCGAAATGAAGATTTATATTATGTCGGTGCTCTAGACTGCACAACTGCATCGTGCAATATTGAAAAGGAAAAATCGACTTTCGAGGCATCCTAAATCACAAGTATCAAGATCGATCTAATAACAAGTCGCCTATCAAGCAAGCGTTGTCCACTATTTCATAGCAACTTCTCTTACCTTGTCATCTTATCCTATTCATCAATCAATAGAGCTTAACGAGACGCGAACACAAGGCAACTTTTACCACGTTCCTAGTATACTATAGTAGAGATCGGGTAATTCCATTCGAAATATTTCTGTGTCAGCGCGATGGAGAATAGTTGCAAAACCGTTCGCTTCGCGGATAATCGCGGAGGAAGAAGCAATGCCAACACGTGGGTTCATTTTCAGTCACGCAACGAGATTGCGCAATAATTTGTACACATCGAAACGGCGGAGACCAGAAACCACGGCGATGCGCCCCCGACGAAATAATTTATGGATAATTACTCGACGTCGATTATAATGGCCAATCGCATTTTACTAGCAAACACGCTTTCGCCAGCTGGGAGACAGTCGAAACATCCCCCGGTACGAACCAGACGTTAAGCCCCGAACAATTTCCTGGTTTTAATGGACCCGCCATCGGCAAACGGCGCTCACTTCAAATAATTAATTCTCAGCGTGACTTCATTTCGCCGGGCTCGTCTTCGACAACTTCTTCGGAATGCCCCGAAAATTAGTCTTGAATCGGCACTTCGACGTCTGGGAACAGGTCTCGTTGTGTTAGTCTAACAATTTAACATTAGAACCACCGGACCGGGCAACTTTAAACACGCATAACTTTCGAACCAGTGAATTCCTAACATTAAAACTTGGATTTTCAGCATTTTCTCGCCAAAATCTACAGGACTTCGTTTAAAAAAGTCAAAAATGTCTGGTTTCCCGAGGTAAAGTTTAACCGGAATAAACGTGAAACCTGTTTAAAATTTGTTTCTCGAAACCGCTGGGCGTTCGAACGATTTCGGTTTCACCGCTCTATTTTCGTGTCGAATCTCCGCATCCCTTAAATACTGCAATCGCTTGTCTATCGCATCGGATGTCATTAAAATTAGATTAGAGGCCAATGAAAATTCAGGTCAAGCAAGTTTATTCCGAGTGTACTGCTAGATCACGGATAATGGGATATCGGATATCTGTCACGGCGGAAACGAGTAATAGGAACGTCGTTACTATTCCTCCGTCTGAAAATACAGTCCCAAAGTGTAAAGTTAGATAGGTCGCACGGTCTCGTGATAATATTCATCCGTATCGGGCGAGCAGCCGCTTCTCGTTTTACGTGTCATTTGAACTCGCTCGAGATAGATCGGGAGCATAATTCAAAATTCTGCGTGTTGCGGTCGCGTCTAACGATGCCTTATATTTCACTTGCTATTCACGGTTTTATCAACTCGGCATCTCCGCCAACTTAAAAATGGAGGGCTCAGAAATCATTCGGTATAAGTCTCTGAACGTGAAAACTGAGATAATCAAGTCTTGAAAACTTACTTACAGAGAAGTAGTATTGTCTACAAAAATTTAAAAGAATGTATTTATTAACAGGTAACCCAATAAACGAGTAAACGAACAAATTATTACAATTTCAACATGATAATGCGCATAATACAATATAACGTTGTAGCACGCATACTGACCGATGCGTATCGCGATTAAACGAACGCAAGTCCAAGTGAAACCTGTCTCGAAGGGAAAAATCTTTCGCGATTAAATTACACCGGGTAATTTGATAAATTGCGCAAAACTCTTGCGGCAGCGTATACTCTTTCAAAGTAATCAGATTCCGCGATTAACGTCCGAACAAAGCTTCAAAAGCTTTCGTCGTTCTTCGCCGACGAAATTCGTCGGACCTCAAATTTCAATTCGATTCGATTCGACTAATTGCGACGAGACCGCAATCGACGACAGACTATTCATACATGCTTTCCCGTGGGCAAAGACGAATCATCGAGATCGCTGAACAACACGCTGCCATAATGATCGTACTGACGATTTAATTATTCGCACGAGCGAGTTCGGCATCCGCTCTTCCGTTCGACGGAAAGCCGGACTTATAACGAGGCGAACGCTTTATGTCGAGTCACAAACGAAGTTTGCGAACGTCATGATACAAGCTCGGCTAATAGAGTTCGACCAGTCAATCGTGAATTCCGTTCCTTTCTCGTCCGTCCATCGAAGCGTCCGACACTGTTCTCCATCCACCCTTTCCCACGATTTTCGACTGTGAAAAACTATAGCTCTCCGACGGGATCATGTAATATAAAAGGTAGCAAACTGTCCGTTAATTGCACCCCAAATCGATTTTAAAATGGGTAATAATGGAGACTCTTATTACCGTCAAACATCGGCTATTATTAATATACATCGTTATTAATATACAGGGTGGTCGACGCAACTTGCGCACCTATATAACTTCCAAAGGGGTACACAATTTAGTGTATTTATTTTTTTTACAGGTGGAAGTGTTTCGGAGATGTTTTTTTAAATGAAATACTATATTTTTTATACCAAAATATGGAAGAATGTCGAATTCTGAGTAAAAAAGTATTGACCTTCGTTAGTCCTAAACCTAATAATTAACGAGTAATTTCACTTTATTTCCTGAAAATTTTCTTCGCGTAATATCAGGTTAGAAAAATAAAAAGAAAATTAAATGATTTTTTTTTCTTTGTAAGAAAATTGCTGATCTTTTTACGTACAATAAGATATCATAATAAAAAATATAATCAAAAATGACCTTTGACAATGCCACGTAAATAAAAAAATGATACTGCCCCCTCTTTCCCCCTCGAAATCTTTGGACACGTGTTTTACACTTTTTTAATATCTTTCATACTTTTCGAGACATTCGGCTGGAAAGTTTTCAAATGAACACCCTGTATATATTCATATGAACGCCTGTTTATTAGTGATCACTCGATATCAAATAAAACTCGAATGTCACGAAGGCACTCTTTTTATTTACTATTTGCGTAAGCTTAACAATGAGTTTCGGTCAAAATTTTCTTGGAATTATAACGAACACGTTGTTGCAGTAGTTTATCAAAATCTATTATTAACACTAGGTTTACGGAGGATTAAAAGCGAGTATTTTACATTACTTTATAAAAATAAGAAGAATGTGTCTATCCAAGTTTTCAGCCATTTTTTAAATAATATATACCTAAGGAAATAAGTTTGTTGAGTAATTCCACGTAGATGGATCTTCACAATCTCAATAATCGTAAATTAAAAATATTAGAACCCGTCATTCTGACGGGTCCCGTAAACCTAGTGTTAATACACGTTCGACGCGTCTCATAACACATTTTCCATGCAAGTGAAAGACTTATCAACTTCTTTACGCCGCGAACTTTCTACACATATGTCTGCTTCATTATCAAATTTGACACCATTCTTCGGTAGTCAAACCTGCCTGCATGAATCATTGGCTTCCGCGTTAAGGGGTTAAGGTGTTAACCAAGCATGTGCGAGAGAAGTTTTCACCTTCTAACGCTGTTAGACGTACCCAGCATGAAATGTCTCTTATAGAGGACGTATCCTCGTTTCTCGATTTACACTTTCAGAAATCTCGCCGCGTGGCCAGTATTTCTCACGGACGCAAATTTTCCATAACGCCTGGGAACTGATTTCGAAGGTAAAACTTTACCTCGGGTAAAGGCGTCCAATTTTTTCGAACTCGATTAATTCACGAGAATATTCTCGAATAGTTTTATCATCGATTTACGCAAAAGAAAATTGCCATTTTCGATCGGTTGTAGCCGATTGAAGCACCGAAAACCGCGGATACTTTCGCCTAATAGAATGATCTCATGCATCGAGCGAGAAGTAATTGCGCGGGTCAATTACTAGCCGCGTTTCAATCATGCCCAAGTTTGCGGCGAGACGTGAAAATCGGTCTCGGCTGACCTACCCTCATTTTTCCATCGGCCGCTACCTTTGACGCGAGTCGAGGCCGCAATGGCGAATCCTCTCGCGAGTGTCCGATGGAAACGAGAAAGGAGGACGAGCCCGCGCGGCGGGAAGAACGCGACTCATTTACCTACATCGATTTATTGCGACCGAGGAGATTATATCTGCGAGCAACGTTTCTCCCGGCATTACATCCCCGCTGAATATACGATTTAATTGGTCTCCGCCGTGAATCGATCACTTGGTCCTCTCCCCCTCTCCCTTACCTTTCTTTTTCTCTTACCTCGACTTGCAACCGAGAGGGTTCACGAGCATTTGCGAGCTCGAGATCGTCCGTCGAATGCGCGGAATCACCGGGACCCGCGCGAATATCATTCAATCTAGCCGGCGAAGAAAAAGACCAAGGCTACAATGGTTGCGTGACCGCGAAGAAAATTCCGTGGATCATCTCGTCTCTATCTGAAGCGAGCCATCTCCGAGATGCGTCTGGCCGGAGCGTAGATCCCAGGAGCCGGAGTGCGGTATTCTTTCGCGATAGGGTGAGCACCCACGCGAAACTTCGGCTTTTCATTTAACGCGGGAGATTAATTCGCGACGGTAAATCACAGCCGAGGATATTCGTCTGCGAGAGCGTATCGACCACGGGCGTCATTGTATGTTAATGACAATTGGCCCCGCGGCCCTGGGCCGACCATAATGGCGCAAGTGCACGGAGAGGTGGACGCAGATGCTGCGTTTCGCAGGTGAGCACCGATCCACGCTCACGGTTCACCGATCATCCGCCGTCCCGTTCCCGTCCAGGCGCCAGGAGATCGCTTTAATCGTCTTTGTTACACCGGAACCTGACACGTGTTAACCACGCGTGACACCTGAACGACGCTGTTCCAGGTCCGAAGCGATCGACGGCATTTTGCTGCTTCGAGATGGTGGAAAAAAAACATTAAAAAAGTATTCAGTTACTAAATACAGTGTTTACTCTATAAATCTACCAAATGCCTAGCCGATAAAAGTCCCAGAACTATCCCCACTG